>CM019063.1:238742753-238996229 GCA_009667805.1 Leptobrachium leishanense
ACCACAATTATGGAATAACCTCCCAGACACCATCAAATCTTCCCCCAGTCTAAAGTCACTCGAGCTCCTTACTAACATACGTCAATACAGAATGCACCTGTAAACATGTAACCTAGTGACTATATTTCCTACATTTTTATTTTCTGTTAATCTGTATATTTGTGTTGTTTTTTTTTTTATATCTTGCATTGTATTACTTTGTATTTCTGTAACTAACACTTCAATGTTCTTGAACCCAGGACATACTTGAAAACAAGAGAAATCTCAATGTATCCTTCCTGGTAAAATCCTTTATAAATAAATAAATCAATATACGGCTGATGTTGATTTTAAGTTCCATGGTAATACTGGCCTGTGTACATGGGGTGTCCTTCTGATCTATATAACTGGTAGATTAATTCTCTTTTTTAGTGGTAGAATTGCTGTGTACAGTAAGTATATGCATATGTGAATATTAAAATATTCAATAGTCTTTTGAAATGACATTTGTTTAAAGATCAAGAGTGAAACGCAGTGTAAAATACTTTTCTAGTGAAAACATTTTGAAATATCAAAAACTCAAAATGAACAAGCCAAATCATTTTCACTCTTCTGCTGCTTTAACCCCTTCGCTGCGGATGACGTGTGGGGCATGTCCTGATTGACTCCCGCTATATGCGTAGGATGTGTCCCACACGTCATCCACTTGCGGGAGCCCTGGCGGAGATACTCACCTCTCTGTCCGGGGTCCCACGGCGTTCTGGCTTCAGGGAAGCCAGACGCCGAAGATAGGCTGGCCCCCGACGTCAATGACGTCATCGCGCCTGTGCGATGATGTCATTTCCAGGCGACCCCCGGCAATACCGGGAGATCGCCTGAAAGGGAGGGGGGATCCTTTTAGATCCCTCTCCCTCCCGATCGGGAGGGTTTTCAGCCAAAAACCAGGTACCGCTTTGAAGGGCAGTGTCTGCCCTTTAAAGCGGTGCCTGGTTTTCAATCCTATAATTGCCAGATCGGCGCCACTCGGCAGCCGATCGTAATCTGGCTCCAGTGGGGGCTACCATCTTGGATGGTGGCTCCACCTCCGGGTTCCCCCTCAGCTGCTGACGTGTCGTGCATAGCACGTTGATGTCAGATAGCCAGGGAACCCCTAGCTGCCCGAGGATCTCCCAAGGAAATCCCCTGCTGGAGATACGGGGTTCATTTGAACCCCGACATCACAAGTACGGTGGCAGCTAGTGACTCATGCATGGTATTATCCGAAAGGCCTGAACATGACCATGTTCAAAGTAAAAAGAAAATAAAAACAAATTTAAAAAAATAAAAAATAAAAACATGTTTTTTTTTGTGTGTTGTTTTTATTAATGCAGCAATATTGTTCACATTTCAATTATAAAGTGAACAATGATGCTGCACTAATGATTTTTTTCTATGGGGTGTGTTTGCAAAAAAATCACGTAATTCCCCCAAAAAATGTATTGAGTCCCCATTTCTAATTTTTGTACAAGCGCACCCCATAGAAAATACAACCGCAAACCCTCATGTGAAAAAAATGTGTAAAAAACACTTTACGCACTGTAAATGATTGAAAATTCTAATTTTATTGCATTTTTGTTATAATATATAGGCAGGACATGAAGTATACATCTAAAAATTATATATTATGAATCTGCGGAGGCTGCCGGAAAGAACGATATATAATATGTCTGGGTCATGTAATAAAACGTGGCTTCTAAATGATGAGCAAAAGCGGTAAAAATGAGCTCAGCACACAGCGGTGAAATGGCTCAGCAGCGAAGTGTTTAAAGTATCTGTTCTTGTGGGAGGTGTAGAGAAGGATAGTTCTTCGGCTTAACCCCTTCGCTACCAATATCGAGATCTCAGGCTTCAAAGGTATCATCTGGAGCCTCAATATCGAAATATCTGCTGCCCAAAAGAAAATGAAATTTGTTTGCCGCAAATGAATTTCATTTGCTTTTGGGCTGCAGAAGGTGCCCCCAAAGTTTTAGCCCTGTGGGCATAGCGCCCAGAGTGCTAAAGTGCTAAAACTGTAAAATCAGCTGCTGAAAGCTCTGAAATATCGGGCTTTCAGACGCTGTAAGCAGCCGAGGCAGGAGAAATAGAAGAAAATAGATCTTCTGGTAAAACCTCTGTAACTCAATTTGGCACTGCAGTAGATGGCGACATCTACTGGCGAAATAGATTATTACAGTAATAGATATGTATTATTGCATAATGTATTAACAATGATTCTTCAAAAAAACACTGGTTTCTGACAATGTTTCTTTAGAAAATCACTCGTTAGTAAAGGGGTTAAACAGGTTAAAATATGGACAGTGAAAAAATTATTTATGCATTCAGAAAACAGCTCAAACTGGCGAAAAGAATTTAAACTATTTATTTTTGTCTTCGTTATAGGGGACGTACGTTCAAAAAAATTGCACATTCAGAGGAGAATGTAGGGAGGGGGTGGATAGTTTTACTTTTAGCTGAGATTGTTATGCCTAATTTGGGCTATGTTTTCAAAATATCTTAGAAAGCTGGATCAGTTCTCAAAATGTCATTGTTAGTGTAGTGGAGCCTTGATACATAGACACCAGTCACAGCAGCCACAAAATAAAGCTGATTTGCGTGTTAAAATGCCATAAAGAGATAATGCAGGACAACGTACTGAAAAAGTTGACAAGGGTGGAAGTTTACTCTTCTGAAGGACAAAGCTGGTGTCCTTTGGAAGGACTGATCGGTCATGGTTGTTGGTAAACGCGTTTAGTAAAATAACAAGGCAACGTTCATTAACGAATAAGTACAAGACTAAAAATACAACTTAAAACTAGGGAACCTCTGCAGTAAGAAAGAATGGATGTATGGGGGGGTCAGCATGTTTTGGCCTGTGGCTAGCACAAATGAATAGTCCTTCTATAGCCAAACAAAACCATTGAACCCCATTCCACCCCTTTTATATAATGTTTTCATAAAGTATATCAAAGTAATGCTGTACAAACAGACAGGGTGCAATAATGATTTTGAGATTGTCCCGAATGGGAATATTCCCCAGGTCTACTTTAACAACAAGAAAGTGTTAAGAGACAGCACAGATCAGCACAAGCATGAAAGTTTGTTGATTAACAATCATTAAGACTCTATAATAAGAGAATAAAAAGACAAATCACTATTCATAGGTATGGTCTAATCCCTCCCCACCATTTGCATGTATTCAGCACTCAGAGAAGTTTTCCAGGCAGGCAGTGACTTCATCGTAAACCCCTTTTGAATGACCAAAACATGACATACGATGTGTCCTTAATTGCACGGAATCCTTAAACTGTTCCAGAGCTGTAAGAGTAACTGGTTTATTCTACATGATTACTGTTCATATCCTTCCACAGTATCCATCCTGAGTGTGTGGGCGCTGATCTATTCATTCATTCAAAAGTAAGTGTCTTCTAAAGCAGATAACATATTTAGCTAACATCGTTGGTCAGAAACAGGTTATAACCTAATATTGGTCCCTGGTAAAAGTACACAGCTGAAGCAAGTGATTTTATGCCGAATGTTGCAGATTCTAATTATCACTTCTTAAGGTTGTATGTCTGGAGAAACTTCAAAATATCATACCTGATCGTTGCTGCGTGATCTCCCGATAGTGGTCAGCTCGAGGGTAGCACTTTATTCCGGGGCACAGTGCTGCTCCTGAATCTACCGCTAAAATTGAGAAGCTTCAGGCAAACCTGCAGGTGCGGGTTTTCCATGTTAGCGTCCCCATTTTAGCATTAAGAACGTAGTTTAGACCAGTGTTTCTCAAACCTGTCCTCAGCACCCTCTACCAGGCCAGGTTTGCCAGATATGTGAAACACAGCACAGGTGATATGATTTGCTGCTCAGTGATTGCAGGATTCAGTCTGCATTTCCACAAGGTGATCTGCAAAATCTGGCCTGGTTGGGGGTCCCGAGGACAGGTTTGAGAACCACTGGTCAAGACCAGGGAACCTGATGGCGCTACAATTTTTTTTTATTTATGTTCTTCATTTGCAGCAATGTCTAAATAATTTTTTTCACCGCCACTGGCCATCTTTGCAATTAATTATATCATTTATTGTTAGGGAATTATTTTTGAAAAATAATGAACGGTTTGACTATCAGTCTGAAATTTTCACTTTTCCCCATACCTGTCTACCAGTGGTATAAATTGTCTTGTTTATTATAACCTTGGGATACAAGATCATCATGGGGATTATTTTAAAAAAATATAATGATGGGTTTAAATATTAGTCTGCCCTAGGGTAAACATTCACAATGAAGTAACTAATTTCAGAGTGGCAAATGGCAATATTACTTCACGGCACAAATCAAAAGGCAGCAGTTAATTTAGCATTGACTTTAGCCCCTGTATGTGTTTATGGTTAGCCAAACTTCCCCGGAAGAATTTTCTTGGAACCGACTTCAGCTTAAAGCAAGCAATGAGTAATTCTGGTCTTTGCTATTAGATAACCGTGTTAAAATATCTCCTCAGAATAGATTCTCTGTTTGAAACTCAGACTGACTTTGCCAGTTGTTGAAACTTCTATAAAGTGTGTCAACGTTTCCAAGGAGTCCAAAAAAATGCGTCGTGGAATGTTATTAGTAGGGTGAGGTGTGTGCTGGCTGAAAGGTCTTGATACAGTGTCCCTGTTAGATGGTATTCACAGTCTCTTCATTACTGAGCACTAGGAATTTTAATGAGTCATGAAATCAGGCTACAGTACAGAATTATTCATTTAAAGAGACATTAATTCTTCAGATAACGTGCAGTTTACATGATATCACATGTTTAGAGCATTTAAACTATATAACTAAAACATAAGTCACATACATACATACATCTAACAATTCAATGTTCTTGAACCCAGGACATACTTGAAAACGAGAGAAATCTCAATGTATCCTTCCTGGTAAAATACGTTATAAATAAATTTTACTGTAAAACAGCTAATTTTAGTATCATTTTTAATCTTTTATTTGGTGTTGGTTTTCTTCACTTAACATTGGCATATGTGCATGTATAAGTGCACTTCCATCAGGACTCATTGCTGCTTTCCACAAACATGAAGGGCTATATTACAAAGCTGGTGCTAACTTAAGGCTGGGGTCAGACGAGCGTAGTGTTCACGTCCGTGATTGCGCCTAAAAGTACGTCCGTGATAGCATGAAAGAAAGCCCATTGGAGCCTGTTACACAAAGTACGTCCGCACTGAACTGCGGACGCACCACGGCCGCATCAAACGGACGCAAGGCAGGCAAGAACGTACAACCCCTAGAACGGCCGCACAAAGTGCGCTGCGTCCGCAACGTCTGCATAGCTTTGTGTGTGAGTGATGGAACGTGGTCAGACGGACTGCATTTATACGTCCAGCATTTTTCACGGACAAAATGCTTTTGCTTTTTAATTTATTTTCCCTCCTACATCCGTCAAAATATATACGTCAGTGAAAAAAACAGGCTGTCTGGCCACTACTGCGTCTTCCGTACTAACGTACGTCCGTGTGCACGGACGTACAGTCCGTAGAAATCACACTCGTCTGACCCTAGCCTAAACAGAGCTGTCACATGACCTGCAGGATCTCACCACACAAGATCCGGCAAGACGGCATAGTGATCTACAGAGGGAGACTGGGGGACTTTTTTCCCCCAGTCTCTCACTGCTCCGGCGGCAAGAAGAAGGCCGCCTTTCTTGCCGCGGGATGGGAGGTGAATATGTGATTTTTTTTTGGGGGGGGTTCAGCTGGTGCTGACTGATTCTGCAGAAGTGAAATCCGTTAGCACCAGGTTCTAGCTGTGAGTAACTTTTGAGTTAACTGCAGCGGAACGGTAATTAGCATTGTGACTTTGTAATCCTAATGTTAATTAACACTTAATGTTGTTAAGCATAGGGAGCACAAAGTACATTAAGCTCACTCTGAAAAGCGCGAGCTCCGAATCGCTAATGGTTTTTTTAAACCGTTAGCGTTCGGATTGTAATATGGTGCGCCAACACTAGGGCAACCATTGCTAATGTCAACGCTCACACAGCTGAGCGCTAACATTAGCGTTATCAATGTAATAGGGCCCATGATATTTATTACAATTATCATAAGGATTCCATAAAAAACAGCCTATCTTTACACTTAAACATTAACATCACATTTGCTTGTGGGGTGGTAGGTTAAGTGTGGCATGTCAATGGTTAAATAGGAAGTAGAAATCTTGGAGAGCACCCATCATTTTTTTTGGGACTAAACCACTGTTTATCAGGAATGGTTAATGTTTCTTTGCACAGAATGTATAAATCACCATAAATGAATTAACCTCTACCAAAAGCACATTTGCCGCTTCATTATTCTTTTTCTTAGTTACAGGGAAATTGAATTTAGAAATAATATGTAAAACCAAAACAGGCACAATTACTAGACTTGTGCACCGATTTTTTTTTCGGTTCGATTCGGTTCGGTTCGTTCGTATTTTGTAAATTTTCGTTTCGGCCAATTGCCGTTTCGGTTCGTTTCGTTTTTCGTATCGATTTTCGGATCGATTTTTTTCGTAATTTCGGAAATTTTCCTGTTTTTCGGAACGTCTGTTCTCCTCGTTTCAAAGTGTCTATTCATTTTGACGTAAGCTAATGGTTTTTCGGATCCGATAATTCTGTCGATACGATAATTCTGCCATTGAGATTTCTCATGTTTTACAAGAAGGATACATTGAGATGGGAATGATACAAAATTACAGAATCAGCGATATAACCAAATAATATGTTGTCCGAAATTACTGAAATGGAACCGAAATCAGGAATGGAGCCGAAATTACGAATGGAACGAAAATGATTTTCGATTTTACACATTTCTAGTCCATTCGAAAATTCCGAACAAATTTTCGTTTCGTTTCGTAAAGGTTTCGTTTTCGGAAAATTCGGATCTGAACATTTGAGAATGCACGAATCGGGAAATTTCGTGGAAATTCCGAAACCCGAAACGTACATCCCTAACAATTACGACTTATCGTAGGCAGCCTCAATGACATATTCACAATGTAAGGTGTACTTGTTTGACATCCAGATGCTTGTAGGTTTGTAAGTGTAAAAATAAATATATGATTTCTCATTCTAGTCTGAGCACTCCTGGAATTTAGAGTTTTGGATTTTTTTTCTGTGGCTAAATGCCACAGTTAGTTGAAGGAATGTGCTTCGAAAGTATTGATCACGTTTGGAAAAGGAAAATAATTTCACGCTCGTTCCTGCCTTGAAAAGCATGTTAATTGACCTTGACTTTTTTGAGATAGTGTATTACCAACGCGTAGCAAAACATCGATTAGAGAGATGCAGTCTATAATGCAGTAATATCTTGCTGATTTTGAGCAGACTGTACGAAGGAATATTATTTTGTGTTTACTTAACATTTCTTAAAGAAAATTAGCCAAATAAAGGTTGAATATTTGAATTGCTCTAATAAACTTAAAAAGTTAAACCACTGCATCTTTTACTCTGACATTAATGAAATCTTGGTGACACTGTATATAGTGACTACCCGCAACGTGCCTTTGATAGTTCACTGAAGAAATCAGCAATAGTTAACCATATACAATTTCACTGCACAATCCAATGATGACATAAGGCACCTCATCTGGGTCTTCATTCTTTTTCTCTGCATTCCTGGACCCATACAAATAGGCTCTATATTGTCATTAATTGCTAACAGCTAAAGGGTTGACCAAAACAGAAGTGTGAATACCAGGTTATGGTGTTATTTAAGTCACAAAAGCTCAGTTTCATAATACAATCACCAGCAAGCCACAATTTACCTCCATCTGTCCATCTGAAACCAGCCAGCAAGGTATTCTGCAATCAACACAGCTTTTGCCACACTGTTTCTGCTCTAATAATGATATTACTGTTTTTTTATCTTTGAATCTATTTTGTCTTGACTGCTAGTTTATGTGTTTTTTTCCTTTTCCCCTTTTTTGTGTAATTCTGTGCTGATTCTCAGTCTGTTCTGCTCCTCCCTTTTGTAAATTCTTGGAATGCATTGGCCATTGCTCTAAACTCTGCTAGGCTCGTGGACTCTCGTGGCAGCGCTAGTGCCCCGTCCCAAGCATCCCTTCCATGGTGTCCATCACTTGCGAGATCCTGCTGGTCGGCGGAGTGATCACAGATGGAGACTGGGGTCTTTTTTCCCCCAGTCTCACTCTGCTCCTGGCACCCAAAAGTGGTGGATAGGGCCACCGTTATCGCCGCGGGATGAGAGGTGAGTGTTTGATTTCTTGGGGGGGCTTTTCAGCTGCTGCTAACTGATTCTGCAGCAGCTCAGAGCTGCTATTAACTTTTTAGTTAGCGACAGCTCTTGGTAACTAGCATTAGGACCTTGTGATCTTAATAGTAGTTAATCTCTTCTTAGACTTTTCACTCCCCATGTTAAGTACAGGGAGCGCAAAGTACAGTAAACTCGTGGTATAAAACGCTAATACCGACTCACTATCGGGTTTTATAATCCGTTACTGCTCCACACAGATCACCTACGATTCGCTATCACCTCCTTTAAGCTAGTGCTAACGTTAGCTTGAAGGAGGTGATAGTGCCCTGTGTTTCTTACCTACAGCCACAGTTCACCTCCATCTTTCCCTCTACTGTCCTGCCCGCCCCAACCATCCCCCCACCAAGCCCCTATCCTAATTATATAAGCTCCTTTTACCAACTGCTTTACTTCTCTCTCAGTTTAACCTTATCATGCCCAAGCTATTGGTCTATCCTCATGCAGTGTCCGCTATATTCTCTCTGGTAATCAGCTCCACACTCCACCAGCTCCCTTAAGTTTTACTTGCCTTAGTCCCTTAGATTGTAAACTCAAGGGATGTCTGGCTGAGCACTTGTATAAAGTGCTGCATTTGCAGGACAATTATCCTACAGGCAGGGCAGTCTGTTCCTTATGTCTTATTATTTATTATGTCTCCTGTTTGTGCTTCCCATTGTAAAGCGCTGCAGAATATGTTGGTGCTATATAAATACTGGTACTGTTACCAATGAATGCAAAAAAAATACTAATATAAAACTCAAACAATATATTGCGCATACATTAAACATACGATTTAGAGAGCAATGCAAAAAGTACTCAATGCTACAATAATAGTAGCACATGTTCCACGTTACAAATGTAAGTGGGTCAACAGGAAGGGCATTGGCCAGAATGGGGTATTGCTCATTTTCTTGATGATCTAGGAAAAAAAGATCAGAATATAACTGAGATGCAAATATGATATATTGAAACATTTTGTTACGACATGCCTATATTGCAATAAACCACTCACAGACAGCTGATCCTGTTTACTGAAATGCTGTCTGGGGTTTCGTGCTCAAATCTGCATACCATACTGATACTAGTAAGGAATGTAAGCAAAGAGTACTAAAAAGTAACCACAAACTGTGACAGGAGGAAAGAGCCATGCACGAGTACTCAAATAATGGCGCTCTTGTTAACCTACTAATTTTTCATTTACTAACTCTTGTGAACGCATCTCACCCTTTGTCAGTCTCTACACAGGCTCCCTTTCACTTTCACAATTCAATTCCTAATCCTGGACATCACAATACTAAGTTCTCCGTAGAACTGCCGCTGCCTACATCTATCCTCTTATTAGCAGGTATGTTATCATCTCCTCATACCAACAACCCATAGACTTTAGTCCCTTAGACTTTATCTTTGGAACTCCTTCCTCCAGAACCTTAGACTCTCCCCACACCTACTGAGGAAGCGATATTTCTCGCGAAACGTGTTTGGGTGTATATCAGCCTGTTCGTTTTTATTCTTTTAATAAAGTAGCCATAAAATATTTTGACCCATCGCCTCCTGGTTTGTACAGAGCGGAGAGGGATATTGACGGCTGCATGGGAGATCCGGTGCCCCCTACAATATTACCGGCTGCGTGTTAAATCTAGTGTCTGATTCTAGACACCAAAATGTGAGTGCACTCATTCTATTTTCTGCTATTTGTCATATAATTTTAAAAATGCTACACCATGGTACCTATTTCTTTCATTTGAGGCACACATGAGCATATGGCAAGAGGAACCTAATAAGAAATAGAAGAGACCTCTGTTGAAAGAAGCGCTGACCCCACCATCAACCTTTTATTTTTGGGAAATGGTTAATGATCCACCTGTGTACATGAAAATGTTAAGTCCTAAATTTCAGGATCACAGCTAATACCCAGAGAGCCAAGTTTTGTGATTTTAGGGGATAGTTGAATGCCAATCTAACAGGGCTATTCAGAGAGTATTGAAATGTCACCGACATTTCGGTGCTCTTCCGTTCCCCACACTTTGGCTAGTCCAATTCGCAGACGAATCCCTGAAGGGCAGCGAACGAGCCACTGAATGCATCCGCAAAACCGCCGAATCGATACGAAAAACCAGAGAACCCGCTGAATTCAATCCGAAAAAACACCAAATCGTTCCGAAAAAAGCAGGCGACCCACCGAACCAGCCACTAGAAAAAGGCGACAAGCTGACGAATGGGTAAAAAAAATGACAACTTTTAAAAGGTGTTTGCTAAAAAACTACTGCACGAAAATGCCTGGAAATAATACATAAGGTTCTATGAATAATAATAAAAAGGTCTGGTACAGAAAAAACTCATTTTTAAAAGAATCTGAAAAACTTTTTGCTGAGAAAGCCTAAAAATCCTAAAAAATAAAGATACTTTTGCTGCAAGCGAAAAGAATAAACAATTGAAAAAATATTTTATAAAAACGGGGAATATTTTTAACATTGAAACCTATGGAATTCGCCTGATTAAATCTTTCAAATGAAACCACCGAAAATCAGGGCAATTCACTGACATTTCGGTGCTGTTTGGTATTCTCTGAATAGATTAACTATTACTTCTCTATGGGGGATTTCACTGCTGCTGAAGATCACCATATCTCGCTGTCAATTCGTCAATATTTGGCAAACTGACAGCTTTTTGAATAGCCAAATGGCCACGAAATTGCGCTGTATGGGGAAATTTACTGTTTGGTGCAATTTGGGAGCTCTCTTCAAATAACCCTGTAAGTGTTTACCTCCATATATCTGTACAGCCTTTACAAATTTTTGATTCAAACATGTTATTAATTCATATAATTATAAAAATGATAAAAAAACACACTTAGAATACAACTAATGGCTGCATAATTGCAAAAAATACTAACAATGTCAATTAGTCCAAATTGGGGTCATTAGAACCAGCCTTCCATCCCTTAAGGACATAATAGGTGAACATACCAGTCTCCTGTATGGAATAATTTAAAGGTGCATTTAAGAGGTGGTGTTTTCGTTTAAAACAATGCACTTGTTTGCAGATATTTACAGCTATCATCACTCTCATTTCTTTACAGGGTGGACGCTGCTCTGTTAATCCCTCTAAATAATATTGACTCCCCTTTACAACATCAATTGCTCTTTCACACAAATAGAAAAGATAATGCATAGCAGTGTTTGCTCTTCATCCGTCTTTAGTATCGAAGCGATTTAAGGTTCAGCTTAAACCAAAATTCAGTTTCCATTCTTCCCTTTGTTAAAGTTACAATACCCTGGCAACCGGCAAGCATATTGAATCTGGCATTTGTCAGTCTTTCATGGTTAAAATGTAGTTAGTTAAGGTTTTTTGTATCTTACAGACAGCAGAATTCTGTACCAGGACCGTAACCTACAGGACACAGACACCATGGCTGTTGTTTTAATTCCGCTCCAATAAATTTGGAGAAATATTTGTTAATAACCATTTTTAGAACATGAGTTGATCTTAACCGTTTGGCATGCTTTCCAAAGCAGCAGCTGTCCGGCTTTGAAGTTAGCCCTGTTTCAACGGTAAATGAACAAGCAACAGGGGTTTTTAGACATTCAGTGAACTGTAGGCAAAATCGTTAAAGACGGAAAAGGTGCATTGTGGCTTTATGCCACAATCTGCAAGAAACAATGGTGTCAATCACGAGAAGACGTGTTTAATTACGGGTTTAATTAAGAGCCTGCTTGTGCAATATGTCCAAGAGACCAAACACCAATCCCCAAAATTGGGGTGTGCAAAAGGGTATATACAAAAACCCCTATATTGATATATAGTGTGACAATGTGCCACCCAGAAAACAAAAATATATATCACCCCTCAACACGTTCATTGCTGATCATAGAATTGTGGCGATACTTCAATAGTTCGATAGTACTCCAGATGTGGGCACATATATTGTAAAAATACAAAAAATATCCATAGAGCAGTACAATAAAACACTTAAATAGTGCTGTAAATACACGTGGTATCCAACTCACGTGGAATAGAGCCTATCTGCTAGGGGCTCAATGCTTCAGTGTTGGGCCCATTCAAGATGGCCCGTCCTTTTCTCCCGTAATCTCTCAGTACGATCATTCATGTTAAAGATGCAAAAGGGAGAACCGTAGCATAATTCAATTTTCATATAGAGTAGATTTTAAAGGTGCAATAGCACAACTCACGTGGTTTAGAGCCTGCAATAGCGACAAGCTGGCTCAGTATATATGCATATGGTATTTTTATGGTAACATCAAAACCATTTCAGCGTTCGGTTACCTTTCGCCAGCAATTCGGAGCTCTTTGAATAACCTTGTATATGTTAATCTTTTAATCTTTTCATGTAACTGATTCATTAAAGATTCCCATGTTGTGGTCTTTTTTCTGGATATACAAAAACAATGAAACATGGAATATAGCAGCAGTTGATAACTACATCTTAATTTTTATGGAAGCTTCAAACATTACAATTTTATCACATTAAAATATTTTTTGCATTTTAGCCAGTCATATCAACGCGTGATAACAAGGCTTTTTACATTGTTGTCAAATTATTTTTAATTTATATAATAAAAGTGAAGTTATAATTGCAAGGTTTCTCTAATATGGTTACTCTTTTTAGGGCTTGTTTATTCTATCCCAACCACAACAAACTTCACCAGTCCCGAGAGAGAAAATCGATCTGCGGCCGTAGAAGATTCATTAATAAAGCTCCATAGTTTTAATATCCCTTCTAGGAAACACAACTGTTTACCATGATTGTAACAACGGCAAATTCCTTAATGACAGATTCATTCGGGAAAAAAATACAATTCTTGTTTATGTTTCATCAAAATATTTGTTATGCTTCCTTCTCTTAAAACCATGGCCTTTTGGAAAGGTTTATGACTTGTCTCCATTAAAGGAACACTCCACTCAAAAATCCCCCCTGTTTTTTTATCTTAATCTATCCCTACTCCCTTAATAAATCGTTAGGGATTTTTTTTTTTTGTAACTGTAATACTTACACTAAAATCCACTTGCTTCCAGCGGCGTCTTTTTTTTTTATATACTCACCTCCCTCCTCTTCTGCTCCCTTCTTGCTTCTACTTGCTCCTTGCTCCTTCTTGCTTCTACTTGCCTTCTGGTTTACGTGAGAAGCGCGCATGCGCGCCTCTCACGTATGCCAGCCAATCGGCAGGCTTCATCCCGGCTCCCTCTGAAGATTAGTGTTGCGCGCAAGAGGATGTGCGCAACACTAACCCTCAGTCGCTGCCACCAGCTACTGCGGCGAGTTGGAGACGTCATCGTGCTGAAAGCGCGATGACGTCTCCTACTCGGCAATAGTCGGCAGAAGCGGGAAATCTGAATCCCGCTCTACTGACTGACAGCTGGGAGGGCGGAGTAAACTCCTCCGCCTCTCTCAGCTGTTTTCAGCTTTTTCAGCTGATCGGCTGAGCGGAGGGAGGGGGACAGAGGGCGGCATACTCCGGGCATCATGACCACCTAAAAAAGCTTAGGTGGTCATGTTGCCTAGAGTATCCCTTTTAATTAGGTGATGTCTCCCTTCAGGTTCTCTATATACTACCCAGCCCTAATATTCATTTGTTTTGCTTCTCTCCTGCACATTGTGAATATTTATTGAGTCAATTCAAGAGCAAACCGAGAATTTCATTCATGCCAAAGCTACTATGGTGACACTTAATTTTGGATTTTGAACAACATCTATTTGAAGAAAATTATTATTTTGGTGACAAACTGATGTGGTTAACATTTCAAATAGTAACACAATATTATTTTTTTAAAGAAACTTTTTATTTTGGATGTATTCAACTTTTTTAATTAAAAGGTTTTTTTTTATACTTAGAAATTCGGACATATATAATTTTTGTGTTGTGCTTATTAAATAGCTAACCAGAACTTTTCTACAGACATTACTATTTATACAGATACAGCTCCCACAGTTCATTAGGACGCAACATGTAAAATATATTTACAGAAAAATCCATTAGGAAATTGTAAAATGCATAAAAAAGTTCAAGAGATATTGGTCGTGAAAGATTTAAGTTAATAAATAGTTCTTTATCTTTTAATAAATAGTCTTTTTTTAAAATATACCCAATAAAATGGCTTTTCTGATATGTTGCGGAAAGAAGTCCAGACGAGTGATGGATCAGCAAGGTTAATGCTCTTTGGACACTTTTCAATGAATTCTTGCCCTGTAGTTTAAGAGAAGCTGCATATATATATGAGAATAGTAGCATTGGGTATGGATTTCTAGTAGTTGTAGTTCATCTTTCAGTTTTCAACAATATAAAGTTGGCAACTGAACTACAACTCCCCTACTATGCCCATTATTTATTTATAAAGTATTTTACCAGGAAGGATACATTGAGATTTCTCTCGTTTTCAAGTATGTCCTGGGTTCAAGAACATTGAATTGTTACTTTGTATTTCTGTACCTACTGTAATAAAATGCAAGGTATTAAAAAAGCAACACCATTATACAGATCAACAGAAAATAAATATGTAAGAAATGGGTCCACCTACACTTCAATACCACTACTGTTCTGGTTTCTTACTTTGAAGTTCTCCTATATTGCACTGTAAGATTCACACATTCTTATAGCACGTGATGCTCTCATTTTACCTTTCTTCACATTTTTTTTCCTACAACCCAAAAACCACTTGGAAATGTTACTGCTATTTTTTTTTCATTCATCAGTTAATTTTCTGCAATAAAATATTGTGAAAAAAAAGGTATGCAGGTTTTAGATTCTCATTTTCAATTTTTTCACAGTATTTTAAAGCTAAATTGTGTACATGTGTTTTGTTGGTGACAGGGTTAATGGTTTTGTAGTTCTTGGTACTTTTAGAGGTTTTGTCGGTGCTCCAAGATGCATTAAGCATGCATTTTTGTCTTTAGCTCCATGTGCTTTTATAAGTCTTTATCATAGTTTTATTATAATAATAACTTATTTAAAAGAAAATGCTTTATGACGCAATTTACAATGTTTTTGAAACAACACTCAAACTTTTATTTAATTTTTGCTATATTCCATACATCCATTTTTATAATAGGTCTGTTCTTCAATGGTCTTTTAACATTTTGCCGTGCTCTCTTATTTTCTCTATTATTTTTTTTCCACTTAGAAAAAATAATTAGTACATGAATAAATGCACTTCTTGTCCAGCGCACTTGACAAAAATCCTCTGCTGCTACCGCATCTCCAAGCTTCCACTTCACTTTCACTCAGAGCCCGTTTCTGAATTCTTTTCCAAAAGAGGGCCCCTCGCTTTTAAAATGTAACTTTTGAAGTCTGATAATGTTCTCTGAATTTTGCATAAAACAAGAGGTTGAAAGAATATAAGATGAAGGGAGATATAGGCTCTGACCCAATATGCAATCACGACACATCATACTAAGGAAACACATCAGGAGTCCAAACTGAACATTTCCATTAACTCCCAGTGCTCTATAATAAATGCTTGAACTGCAACTGGTCATACATAAATCCTTTTTTTTTTCATAAATCTGAATATATTCCCTGGCAGACAAAAAAGATAAACAACATTGTATCAAACAAGAAAGGAAATGTGAGCTATAAATTGCGCCGTATTTCCAACACGTTTCGCTCATAGCTCATCGGGGATAAACAGTTGTTTATCTCTTTGGACTGCTGGGGAATATATTGAATGGTACTTGGTTGTAATAGTGTGTGGATAGATAATTCTGTATGGATAGAGCCCAATGGAAAAAATGTTGTGAGTTTTTTTGTACAATATGTTTTTATTCAAAGCTTGTGTAAACAATGTCAAAGGCACATAATTACACATAAAGAGCAGTGCAAATAAAGTGAGCTTTTTATGTTATTGCACACTCTTTCATTCGACGCACTTCAGCAAGCTCAATTCGCTTACCCTGCGGTAAATTCAGTATTCATTGCAGGGTTCCTGAAGCGTGTCGAATGGATCTGATAAACCCACCCAACGCATCCGATAAACCGCCGAAAGCTGCTGAAAAATCACCAAACGCATCTGATAAACCACTGATAAATTACCGAATGCATCCGACAAACCACTGAAGAAAATCACTGGGCACTTCTCCAACTTTTCGCTGCTGTTTGGCATTCTCTGAATAGATTAACTATTACTTCTCTATGGGGAATTTCACTGCCGCCAAATTGCCCCGTATTTCACTGGCATTTATCCAATATTTGACGAATTGCCAGCTTTCTGAATAGCCGAATTGCCACTAAATTGCACCGTACTGAGAAATGTTACGGTGCAATTCGATGGTCTTTGAATAACCCCTCAATATTAGTTATAATTTAACTTTTGAGAAAATGTGCAAAGAGGAACACAAACACCATCTTAATGGAATCCAAAGTGCAGTTGCATTGTATCCAGGGAGTTGTGATAATTAATATTTATTTATTTATTTATAAAGGATTTTACCAGGAAGGATACATTGAGATTTCTCTCGTTTTCAAGTATGTCCTGGGTTCAAGAACATTGAAGTGTTACAGTTACAGAAATACAAAGTAATACAATGCAAGATATTAAAAAACAACACAAATATACAGATTAACAGAAAATAAATATGTAGGAAATATAGTCACTAGGTTACATGTTTACAGGTGCATTCTGTATTGACGTATGTTAGTAAGGAGCTCTTGAGTGACTTAAGACTGGGGGAAGATTTGATGGTGTCTGGGAGGTTATTCCATAAATGTGGTGTTCTGTAGGAAAATGAGGACCGAGCCACTGTTTCTTTGTATTGTGGTATTGCAAGTAAGGTGCTGGTCCTGGATCGGAGGTTACAGGATGAGGGAGCTGCTGGGAGAAGCAGTCTATTCAGGTAAGGTGGCAGCTTCCCAGAAATGCTCTTAAACACCAGGCTGGAAAGGTGAAGGGTGCGTTTAGACTCCAGCGATGGCCAGTTTAGCTCTTTTAACATGTCACAATGGTGGGTCATGTAGTTACGTTGTAATGCAAAGCGGCAGAAGGAGTTATACAATGTAGTAAGTTTCTGAAGGTGTGTTTGCGGGGCTGCTGCATACACTACATCTCCGTAATCAATAGCCGGCATAAGCATTTGTTGTACAATCTGCTTTCTTACCGCGGGGCTCAGGCAGGATTTGTTTCTGTACAGGGCACCTAGTTTGGGGTAAAGTTTAGATGCGAGTTTTTCGATGTGGGGGCCAAAGGATAGATTAGGGTCCAACCACATACCTAGATATTTGAGAGAAGTGACTGTGGTCAGTGTGCCATTTGATTTTGTCTCAACACATAGATGGGGATTTTGCAATTTGTGTAGTTTAGGTGCTGTTCCAAATAGCATCGTTACAGTTTTGTCAGTATTTAAAAAAGTTTGTTGTGTTTGATCCACTTTTCTACCTCTGTGAATTATTCTTGCAGCACGGCCTCCAGCTGCGGGAGATTTGGTTTGCTGGTATAGATTACAGTGTTGTCTGCGTACATATGTACAGTTGAGGCTTTGCAGACGTTGGGCAGATCATTTATGAATATTGTGAATAGCAGGGGGCCTAGTATTGAGCCTTGGGGTGCACCGCAAGTGACTGGGAGCGGGAGGGAGGAGCTGCCAGAAATTGACACATATTGTGATCGGTCGGATACATATGATTGAAACCAGGTTAGCGTGCGATCACCAATGCCAGAGTTTTTAAGTTTTTCTAACAAGATGCCATGGTCTACTGTGTCAAAGGCCTTGGCAAAATCAAGGAAGATGGCTCCAGTTAGGTTTCCTTGTTCCATCCCAGCTTGGATATCATTGCAGACTTTTAAAAGGGCGGTTGTAGTTGAGTGATTTGGACGAAAGCCTGATTGATCCGGGGGTTAAGTAGTTCCAATATTGATAATAATCACGTAATTGTGTGTAGATGCATTTTTCTAAGACTTTTGACATTACAGGGAGCAACGATATCGGATGGTAGTTGGATACCAAAGTACTGTCACCACTTTTATGGATAGGTACCACTCTTGCAGTCTTCCAGAGCTTGGGTATGTATCCAGTCGCCAGTGATTCATTTATTAGGGTTGCGACAGGATTTGCAATTGCTGGCGCACTGATTTTCAGCAGCATTGCTGGTATTTGGTCAGGTCCAGACTGGTGTTTCATTTTTTGCTTATGGAGAAGTTTAGTAATGACACTGACAGGCACTGGTCTAAAACTGAATTCCTGTCTGATATAGGGACTTTGCACAGTTGGAGGGGCCTGACCTGCATGAGGCCTCTCTGATTGCATGTCATTTCCTAGCTTGGCAATCAAAGTGGTGGCTCATCCAACAAAATAATCATTAACGGCATTTGCTACATCTAGGGGGTGTTGCAGGGTTTGGTTGTTTACTTTGACAGCAGCTGGCTTGGAGTGGACTGGGGGTGCTTGTATGTTACTTATGGTTCTCCAAAACTTTCTAGGGTTTGATATGTTATTATTTAGATTTTCATTGAAGTAATGGGCTTTGGCCATTTTTGTTTGTTTTGTGCATTCATTCTGGCATTTTCAGTATTCGTAGTGATCGTTCATGGAACCAGTACTCTTGAAATTTGACCATAGTGAATCTCTAAGCTGGTACATTAGTGTAAGATCAGCTGTAACCCAGGGGAGATGGGTCACTTTTACTCGCACTTTACGCAGCGGGGCATGGGAATTCCAGACTTGCAGGAGCTCAGACTGAAAGTATTCAACTGCACAGTCTAGGTCTGGGATTAGGTTTAGCCTGTACCAGGGGAGCTGTTTGAGATCACTTAGGAAGGATTCAAGGATACATTTCTTGAAAGACCTGGTGGTTATTACCTTTGGGGGAGATTTCAAGGCCTTTATTTTGCGCACGCAGTACACTAGACAATGGTCACTAAAGCTATCAGGAGATGAGGAGAGAATCCAGTCCAGCAAGGTATGGTTAGGGCTTTTCATATTAATGCGAGTGGGGGAGGAGATTAATTGAGTTAGCTGCAAAGTTTTAAACAGTGAGCAGTGTTTATTGTTTTTAGGATTTAGCCAATCTGTATTAAAATCGCCGAGGACCAGTAGTTCACTCTTTTGGTTTTGGGCAAGTAGGTTATTAAGGATTTGAGATATGTCAGAGAGGGAGTGCACTGGAGAGCTCGGTGGACGATCTCAATTATACCAGAGAGGAAAACAAAGGTGACAGGAGAGCTAGAAGTCTGTAAGGGGGTGAACTTTATGGACTCCTCAACATAAATAACAATTCCCCCTCCGCTCTTTGCTCTGTCTTTTCTATAACATGAATACCCCTGTATTGATATGGCAGAGTCTGGTACTTTTGGGGTTAACCATGACTCTGAGAGCACAATGATTTTTGGTTTGTAATAGCAGCACCAAGCCTGAAGCTCATCCAATTTCGGGAATAAACTTCGGATGTTACAGTGCACAAATGAGAGGCCTTTTTTAGTGGGGAGACTAAAGGTTGTGTCACCTATAGGACCATGGTTAGTTTCCACATCGTTTGCCAGGGAAAGTAGCAGAATAAATAGGAATTTGGACAGAGTTTTCTTTTGGTAATGTGGTTGCATAGTTTTAAATCTTTGTGTGGGGGTAGGAGGGCTGGATTTTAACACTCTCCACCAGCACTCATTTGATAGGTTAAAAGAACTGAGCAGGCTGTGGTGTATTGGCACTGGTTTTCCATCCTGGGGCAATTGGAAAGGTGTATAGAAGGAGAGAGTAGTTTTAGAGAGAAGGGATGATAAAGAAAAGAGAAGCAATAGTGGGATAAACATTATAGTCAAAGGTGTTGGAGGTGAGTAAACAGGAAATAGAGAGGTACCAGAGTAAATGGTGTAGGTTGCTACATTTGTGGATAGCAGTAAAAACAAAAATTCTGGTTACAGGTGCACACATGAAATAGAATCACTCATCCAGTATAATATAGGATTGAATTATAGGAAGAACATTTAGAAAGTGATGACAGGTGGATGATGAATTCCTGCTGGCTGATTTGTATGTAATTTTGGTTTTATCATTCATTCATATTTTGCTTGAGTTAATTTTGTTGATTTGGTGCGACTTAAATGGCTTTTTATATATTTTAAACTGGGAATAAAAATTATGTTTTAAAGTTGAGATATATATATATATATATATATTAGGGACCTGCAAACCTTCGATATTCGATTCAAATTCAAATCGTCGGACGTATTCGATTCGATTAGGAAGTGAGCAGATGGATTCGAAAACTTTTCAAATCGGTCACTTTCTTAACCAGAAGCTCTGATATTGGACTCTCGGAGTCCGATTCCAGAACTTGTCTGGCCGCGATCCGCGTCCCCATAAGTGCACTGCAACACCCCCTAGATGTAGCAAATGCCTTTGATAGTTATTTTGTTGGATGCGCCACCACCCTGATTGCTAGGCTAGCAAATGACACGCATTCAGAAAGGTCACATGCAGGTCAGGCCCCACCAACTGTGCAAAAACCCTGTATCGCAAAGAAATTCAACTTTAGACCAGTGCCTCTCAGTGTAGTTACTAAACGTCTCCGTAATCAAAAAATTAAATACGAGTCTGGACCCGATCAAATCCCAGCAATGCTGCTGAAAATCAGTGCACCGGCAATTGCAAATCCTGTCTCAACCCTAATCCATAAAAGTGGTGACAGTAATTTGGTATCCAACTACTATTATCCAATTATGTACTAGTTCAGGGGTCAGCAACCTTGGCTCCCTGATGTTTTGGGAACTACATCTCCCAAGATGCTCTGTCAGCCTAATGGATGACAGAGCATCTTGGGAGATGTAGTTCCCAAAACATCAGGGAGCCAAGGTTGCTGACCCCTGTACTAGTTCATGCACAAATTATTATTTATCTATATACATGTGATTTGTTGGCTCATTGTCTTGCAATATACATTTATAACTATATATCAATATTATTGTCATTATAAAAATTTCCATCCTATTTGTTCAGTACAGCATTTAACATATACAGTCATGGCCGAAATTGTTGGCACCCCAGAAATTTTTCCCGAAAATCAAGCATTTCTCACAGAAAAGAATTGCAGTAACACATGTTTTGCTCTACACATGTTTATTCCCTTTGTGTGTATTGGAACAAAACAAAAAAAGGAGGAAAAAAAGCAAATTGGACATAATGTCACACAAAACTCTAAAAATGGTCTGGACAAAATTCTTGGCACCTTTTTCAAAATTGTGGATAAATAAGATTGTTTCAAGTATGTGATGCTCCTTTAAACTCACCTGGGGCAAGTAAAAGGTGTGGGCAATATAAAAATCACACCTGAAAGCAGATAAAAAGGAGAGAAGTTCACTTAGTCTTTGCATTGTGTGTCTGTGTGTGCCACACTAAGCATGGACAACAGAAAGAGGAGAAGAGAACTGTCTGAGGACTTGAGAACCAAAATTGTGGAATAATAGCAACAATCTCAAGGTTACAAGTCCATCTCCAGAGATCTAGATTTGCCTTTGTCCACAGTGCGCAACATTATCAAGAAGTTTGCAACCCATTGCACTGTAGCTAAGCTCTCTGGGCGTGGACGGAAGAGAAAAATTGATGAAAGGTTACAACGCAGGATAGTCCGGATGGTGGATAAGCAGCCCCAAACAAGTTCCAAAGAAATTCAAACTGTCCTGCAGGCTCAGGGAGCATCAGTGTAAGCGCAAACTATCCGTCGACATTTAAATGAAATGAAACGCTATGGCAGGAGACCCAGGAGGACTCGACTGCTGACACACAGACATAATAAAGCAAGACTACAGTTTGCCAAAATGTACTTGAGTAAGCCAAAATCCTTCTGGGAAAGCATCTTGTGGACAGACGAGACCAAGATAGAGCTTTTTGGTAAAGCACATCATTCTACTGTTTACTGAAAACGGAATGAGGCCTACAAAGAAAAGAACACAGTACCTACAGTGAAATATGGTGGAGGTTCAATGATGTTTTTGGGTTGTTTTGCTGCTTCTGGCACTGGGTGCCTTGAATGTGTGCAAGGTATCATGAAATCTGAGGATTACCAAAGGATTTTGGGTCGCACTGTAGAGTCAAGTGTCAGAAAGCTGGGTTTGCGTCCGAGAATATTGGGTCTTCCAGCAAGACAATGACCCCAAACATACGTCAAAAAGCACCCAGAAATGGATGGCAACAAAGTGCTGGAGAGTTCTGAAGTGGCCAGCAATGAGTCCAGATCTAAATCCCATTGAACACCTGTGGAGAGATCTTAAAATTGCTGTTGGGAAAAGGCGCCCTTCCAATAAGAGAGACCTGGAGCAGTTTGCAAAGGAAGTGGTCCAAAATTCCGGATGAGAGGTGTAAGAAGCTTATTGATGGTTATAGGAAGCGACTGATTTCAGTTATTTTTTCCAAAGGGTGTGCAACCAAATATTAAGTTAAGGGTGCCAAGAATTTTGTCCAGCCCATTTTTGGAGTTTTGTGTGACATTATGTCCAATTTTCTTTTTTTCCTCCCTTTTTTTGTTTTGTTCCAATACACACAAAGGGAATAAACATGTGTATAGCAAAACATATGTTACTGCAATACTTTTCTGTGAGAAATACTTGATTTTCTGGAAAAATTTCTGGGGCACCAACAATTTCGGCCATGACTGTATATTTAGTTGTTAATCTGGACGTTATAACCGATCCTTGTAATCAAACGTTGGTTATGTGACTTTTTAGCCACCACCCAACTTATTGGTTACGACCAAGAGATGATTAAATCCAATTTTAATATACTTTGATACACTCTAATGCATCTTAGTATATATGTGACTTTGTCAACAATTGGTCCAAACATACATAGAAAATATTTTATTCATAATAATGCTTATTTATCTGTTCCCTATGGTAATTAATTTATCCCTCATCGGTTGTTTGGTCATTATTGTGGTCATTGGTCATTATCCTTCGTATCCTTTTACACATACACATCTTTAATAGTTCTGTTCAACTAGATCTCGATATATATTTATTAAGAGCACAGTTAGTTACATTTCTGCGCAAAGCCCAGTTTTCTATGTATTTAGCAGCTACTATAGTTATACTCATGCATTTAATCGCTAACTGCTCAATTTCTCAGTCATAATTAATTTTAGGGATGTGCAATTTGTTTCATACAGATTTGTTTTTCCTAAGAAATTTACCATTTTCGTGCTTCCGAGGGCATCCCGAATCCGAAATGTCGACCACATGAAATTTTCAGATCGATTTGAAATTTTGAGTCATTCGATTCGAAATGTCGGACAATTTGAAATTTCGGATCAAATTTCCAATTGATATAAAAAAATAATAAAAAAAAAAAATCTAATTTTTAAAAAAAAATGCTTAAAAGATCCTAAAAAATCTAAAAATAAAGAGATTCTTTACTGCAGAATATTATAAGCAATGATTTATTAGATATTGGATTAAAACGGGAATATTTTTAACATTGAAGCCTATGGGGTAAAACATTTCCCACACTATCGAATTTGATATCAACTATCGAATTTGAAGTGAAATTTTGAATTGATATCATCTATCAAATTGATCTTAATTTACAATACAAGTAATAGTCTTTATAAAACAAATTAATTTAATTTCACTGTTTAATTTGACTCAAGTACAAAATCTGTGTCACAGCTTAATATTTAACCCATGATTGTCTTTTAACAGCAAAATTTAATTAATTGGGGTTTATTTAGTGATTCAAAATTCGAATTGATATCAACTATTGAATTTGATATCAAATTTCGACTTGATAATTTATTTATTTTTTATTCAAAATTTTGGTTTTATTAGAGAGTAACAAATACAGAAAGAGAAATAAAACATTGCATTAAAGTATGAGACATAAAAGAAAGTCATATATCAAGAAATGTAGCACAGTTCGGAGGCATTCACAAGATCTGGGTAACCGGGTCAAGGCCGGGCCACTCTGTGTCAAGTAATCGGCAGGTTGTCTAGGGCACCTCAGCTCCGGGCCATCAGGGTATTTGTGTCAGTCACCCAAACCATGGTATCGGGCAAGCTGCAAGGGTATCATGGCCTCCGAGGAGAGAAGGAGAATAGAAAAAGCATGGAGTAAGAAGAGAGAGAGAGGTCAGTAAGAAAGAAAGAAAGGGAGGGTGGGATAAACAGATGGAAAGGGAGACATACAAAAAAAAAAAACACACCTCAAATCCGTACTGTCCATGGCACGCTTGGAGGAGAGCCGGGGAGGCAGGCCAGGAATCATGGAAAAGAAGGAGGGCCAACGTATCCCTCAGGTCTCACCTTCCTCAACCATCAGGGGGTCGGCAGCAGTAGTGTTAGTGTCTCCAGACCTATATTCGTCCCAGTAGAACCAGGTGCCACAGAAGGCCTCCAGCTGGCCACGTTCCACCGCTACCAAGCGATCAACTGCTCGTAGTCGTTCTACTTCATTCACCCATAGTCTTCTGGAAGGAACCGTTCCAGTCCTCCAGTGGACTGGAATCAACAGTCTAGCCGCCAACACGAGGCGTAAGGCCGCTGATTTTCGCATTGCCTTAATAGACGTCGGAAAGTGCAACAAGAGGTAAGTTGTGGCAGAGAAGGACACATCCAATGCCGCAATGGTGCGAACCCCATCATGTACCATCCTCCAGAAGGGGCTGAGGCGAGGGCAATCCCACCAAATATGAAGGAAACTGCCCACATCCGAACCGCAGCGCCAGCAGAGGGGGTCAGAGGTGGTCCGAAACCGGTGTATCCGATCAGGAGTCCAGTACCACAAAGTGAGTATCTTATAGGCATTTTCTGCACATTTCAGCCACGGAGATCCTCGGTGTGACAGTGCATAGGTCATAGACCATGTTTCGTCAGAAAAGGAGTCTCCTAGAATGTCATGCGACGTTGATTGGACCTGAGGAGGGTCAGCAATGGAGTCCTGTAGTAAACGGTAGAGAGTGGATATGCTCCTGGCGAGCGGGATGCCCAGTCTGAAGAAGTTCTCAAATGGAAGTAGGGGTCTCGTAAGGCTGAATCCAGCGTTCAGGGATTGAAGAAAAGACTTAATCTGGGCACAGTTAAATTGCTCTAAGAAAGTCGGTGGCGGTGAGCCATCTGCGGCTGTAAGTGAGGGCACTGTACCATCTTTCAGGAAGGACTGCACGGTGATCCTATCTGGTAGGTCAAGTCGGCGCTTCAAATTAGGGCATACCCCAGGTAGAAAACCCGGATTGTGATGTAGTGGAAACATAGAAACATAGAAACATAGAAAAATGTCGGCAGATAAGAACCTTTCGGCCCATCTAGTCTGCCCAATTACATGGATACTTAACCTGGATTTATCTTTTATTTAGGATAGCCTTATGCCTATCCCATGCTTGCTTAAATTCAATTACTGTTTTGGCCTCTACCACTTCTACTGGAAGACTGTTCCATGTATCCACCACCCTCTCAGTAAAATAATGCTTCCTGATGTTACTTTTAAACCTTTGCCCCTCTAATCTAAGACTATGTCCTCTTGTTTTGCTATTTTGTTTCCTTTTAAATATACTCCCTTCCTCTACCTTGTGGATTCCCTTTACGTATTTAAATGTTTCTATCATATCTCCTCTGTCTCGTCTTTTTTCCAAGCTGTACATGTTAAGATCATTAAGCCTTTCCTGATAACTTTTCTCCTTCAAGCCGTACACCATTTTAGTAGCCCTTCTCTGAACTCTCTCTAAGATGTCTATATCCTTCTGGAGATACGGTCTCCAGTACTGCACACAGTACTCCAAGTGAGGTCTCACCAGTGCTCTGTACAGTGGCATGAGCACTTCCCTTTTCCTACTGCTAATACCTCTCCCTACACAACCAAGCATTCTGCTAGCATTTCCTGCTGCTCTATTACATTGACTACTTACCCTTAGATCCTCTGAAATAATGACCCCTAAATCCCTTTCGTCAGATGTTGAGGTTAGGACTGTATCAAATATTCTATATTCAGCCCTTGGGTTTTTACGTCCCAGGTGCATTATCTTGCACTTATCCACATTAAAACTCAATTGCCACAACTCCGACCATTTTTTTAGATTACCTAAATCATTTGTCATTTGGCTGATCCCTCCAGGAACGTCAACCCTGTTGCAAATCTTTGTGTCATCAGCAAAAAGACATACTTTTCCATTAATACCTTCTGCAATATCACTAATAAAAATATTAAAGAGAATGGGTCCAAGTACTGACCCCTGAGGTACCCCACTGGTAACAAGACCTTGTGCCGAATAAACTCCATTTACCACAACCCTCTGTTGTCTGTCACTCAGCCACTGCCTAATCCAGTCAACAATATTGGAATCTAAACTCAAAGATTGCAATTTATTGATAAGCCTTCTATGCGGAACAGTATCAAAAGCCTTACTGCAATCTAAATAAGCAATGTCTACTGCACCACCTGTGTCTATTATTTTTGTTACCCAATGGAAGAAGTGGAGAAACAGCCGACGACAAAGACCTGGACATGCGGATCTTTCTCCATATTCGCAAGGTTTCTCGGGGGAGGCTCCATTGGGCCTGTCGATTCACTGTGTCCCTAGGGCGGAGCCAGGGTAGGGTCCACAACGGAGTTTCCATGATTTCCTCTTCTAAGTCTAGCCACAGCTTTTCCGCCGATGTCAAAGACCAATCGAGTACACGGGTCGATTGAGTGGCATAAAAATATAGTTTGGCATCAGGAAGAGCCAAACCTCCGTGATTCTTGGAGCGGCAAAGGGTCTTGTAACGCACTCTGGGTTTCCTCTTTGACCATATGAATTTTAAGATCAGGGAGCGAAGTGTCACAAAAAATTCAGCTGCTACGGGAATTGGGACCGTTTGGAAAACATACAGAAGGCGGGGCAGAAGATTCATTTTTATTACATTGATTCTGCCTAGCCAGGAGATAAATTTACTATTCCATCCTGCAAGGTCCATCCGGAAGGAGTCTAGGAGTGGTTTATAATTAAACTCAAACAGCCTGGAGTGTGAAGGAGTCAACCATATACCCAGGTATCTCATCTTAGTCGGACACCAAGCATACGGAAAACGTTGTTTGAGTCTGCTGGACACCGTCGGGTGACGATTAACATCCAGGAATTCCGATTTATCTGCATTTATGCGAAAGTCGGAGTGTTCCCCGAAGTCGGTAAGTGTCCTTAGGGCAGCCGGTAAGGATCTCTCCACATCTGTGAGCATAAAAAGTAAATCATCCGCGTAAGCGGATATCACGTGGTCACGTGTGCGACCCCGGATTCCAGAAATATCAGCGTCCGAATGTATGGATTCTAGTAGGGGTTCTAGGGAAAGAGCGAATAACAGTGGCGAAGAAGGACATCCTTGTCTTGTTCCATTGTATATGGAGATCTCGGTGGACAATGCGCCATTAATACGAACCCTAGCAGTCGGGTTACGATACAATGCAACAATCCAGTGCAGGTAAGCATCAGGGAAACCCATAAGGCGTAAAACCTCAAAGAGATATCTCCAGCGGACCCGGTCAAATGCCTTCTCCGCATCGGCCGAAAATAACAACAATTCTTGTCCCGAGCGTTTCGCCAAGGTAATAGCATTTAACACTCTCGAAGTAGCGTCCTTGGCCTCCCTGCCAGGCATGAACCCTACCTGATCCGGTCTGACCAGATCAGGAACATAAGGCAACAGCCGTGCTGCCAGAATCTTCGCCAAAATTTTTGTGTCTACATTCAGTAGTGAAATAGGTCTGTAGTTCTTGCAGTCAGAGTGATCCTTTCCGGGCTTAGGAATCACCGCGATAGTGGCGGTTAGCGTCCGCGGGTGCAAGTGCGTAGAATCATCCACCGATTGAAAAAGTCGCAAAAGCAGAGGTGATAGTGCTTCTCCGAAGCACTTGTAGTATTCCAACGGGAGTCCATCAGGTCCCGGACATCGCCCGTTTTTCATGGATTTAAGTGCGGTAAAAAGTTCTTCTGTCGAAATAGGGGTCGCCAGGGACTCCCGCGCTGAGGAGGAGAGCTTAGACGTAACCCGAGATTGCAAGTATTTCGACAAGGACTCCGGAGGCGGTCCTGGTCCCTCAACTGAATCTATATGGTAAAGGGATTGGTAGTAAGAAGCGAATTCCTCCATGATTTCCGCAGGTCGAGAGGAGCATAGCCCATTTTTCAATTTAATTTTTGCTATATATGCCAGTTTACGTCATTGGCGTAACAGGATGGCCAGGAGTCTGCTAGGTTTTTTTTCCGACAAAGCAAAACGGCATTTGGCCTTGGCGGCGTCCAGACGAATTTTTTCATCCAAAATCTCATTGAGCCGACGGCGCAGCAAGGTCGTTTCCTGGAAAGAAGCGTCGGTCAAGGTGTCAGTTTGCGATTCCAACCGCCGGATGTTATGTAAAATGTCTGCAACTTCCGTGGTCTTAGCCCGTTTGATCGCCGTGGCCGCACCGATGAAATGGCCTCTAATCACCGCTTTGTGGGCTTCCCAAACCGTAGCTACCGGGATGTCCTCGATATCTAGATTGTCCTGGAAATACTGTTTAAGGTGGTCAGAAAATTTCGCCGTAAGCAAGGGGTCATCTAACAAAGTAGAATTTAGACGCCAAGTGCGTTCCCGAGGTCGAAAGAGAGGAGAGTGTAGGTCCACCCACACGGGAGAGTGGTCCGACCACGTGCGTGTACCCATCCCTGCAGCTAGAACCAAATGTAGCAGATGTTGTGGTAAGAAAATGTAATCAATACGCGAGAAAGATGAATGAACATTTGAGTAAAAAGTATACTCACGTGCTCCGGCATTAAACGCCCGCCACACATCCACCAAACGTAAAGAGTCTAGAGATCGTTAAGCCAGATCTATTTATTAAAATACACAGAATTTATAGCCAATCAGTGTACAGATACATTACAACATCAAAGTTTAGCCACTCAGTTAAAGTACTACCATATATGGTTCACGAGACCCTTTTCCCATCTTCCCGCTTCTGCGCACATTTTCCTGCACTGAACATAACAGGAAATCGGCCACAGCTCATATCCTATAGAAGGAAGAACGGTCTATACAGTATTGACACTAACAAAAATGGAGGGGGGGAATTTCACAGCCCATTTATATGAACCGGCTTTTTAAGACTAAATATTTATTATATTTACAGGAAATTAAAATCTAACAGATCTCCGAATATGTCGCAGTGAGCAGGGAGGAACAGATGAGAATTTCCTCGATGTGTCCATTCGAGGTTCCAACGGCACATTAAGGTCCCCCGCCAGAATCAAAATTCCCGAAGTAAATGAGGTAAGGCGTTTAATGATACGAGACAGGCATCTATGCTGGTTTACGTTAGGTAGATAGACCGAGGCGAAAGTATATGAGATATCTGAAATCGTACCTTTGACGAAAAGGTAACTACCTTCAGGGTCAATTAGTTGAGCTTCTAACTGAAACGGGACATCCCGAGAAAAGAGAATTGCTGTCCCCCTCGATTTTGTGGTGGTATAATTACTGAAGAATCCGTCAGGGAATAACCTTGACGTCAATGTAGGAGGAGTATCGCTTCGAAAATGGGTCTCTTGTAGAAATACAACCGAAGATCGAAGAGCCCCCAGGTCACGCATCAGTCTGCGTCGCTTTTCAGGGATATTTAACCCCTTGACATTATACGTGAGAAGACGCAGAGGCCGCTCCCTGAAAGCCCCAGTCCCGTCTCCCCGACCATCCCCCGCACTATCCATGTCGCGCATACGACAAACACAAAGTGAAAGCAAGATAAGGGAGAGAAACAAATTAGAAAAAGAAAGAAAACAAAAAGGGGGGGAGGGAGGGAGAAAAAGAAGCTTCAAGTAGGGGCGGGTATAGTAAAAGAGAGACAGAGAAAGATATAAACAGTCAAGATCCAAAAAAAAAAAAAAAAAGAGATGAGGCGACGGCGTCCGTCAGGTGACCAGTCGGTTAGGAAAATAGTCCCACAGCGACGTCACCTGAGGTAAGTGGACGCAAATACCTCCGGGGGGTGTTCCCACGCACCAAGTGAGGTCGTCAAGCACAAATCGGTACAAATAGCAAACCAACAACAACAAAACTATATATATGGTAAGCGATATAGAACAGTTTAGAGATGGGGAAGTACATTAACAATATAAGAAATCAATTTCCCCTACATTCTCAACCACCCTCTAACAACTCAGAACAGCCCTCCCCCACCCCTCTCCCCCACACACCCAAGTCTCGGAACCAAGCAAGTGGGAAATTGCTGCAACACATTCTGACATTTCGAATTTTAACAATATTACACTGGAGAGTAAGCCCTAATCAGCCAATTCCATACTAAGCGCCCAGGATCAGGGCTGCATACGTTTTTAATAGAGTAAGGGTGTTATTACCTCTCGCCCTCACAGAGGAGTACATGTATACACCTCCTCTCTAGATGCAGCATACCACCACTCCTCCCTCCTACAAGTCAGTCCCCCCGCGTAGCATCCTGTTCTCCGTGTTTCTTTCCCGTTCGAGATTTTCTTTCTTTTTTTTTTTTCCTCCTTTTCTTTTTCTCCCTTTTCCCTTTCCCCCTATTCTTTTTCTCGGTTTCCCCTTTTTTTTTGCTTTTTTTTCTCTCCTTTTTCCCCCTTTTCTTCCCTTTTTGTCCCCCTTTTTTTTGTTTGTTTTTTCCCCTTTTTCCCCTTCTTTTTTTTTTCCCTTCTTTTTTTTTCTTTTTTTTTCTCCCTTTCTCCCCTCCCTTTTCCTTTTCCCTTCCCTTCCTTTTTCTTTTTTCTTCGCCCCCCTCCCCTTCCCTCGCCCCCTTTTCCCATTATACAATTTTATATATATGGTCCCTGCGGCTCTTCGATCCCCTCACCTCCCACCAACATCCTCCCCCCCCTCTACAGATCTAAAGACAGAAACGAGAGTTCTCATCTGTACATCTCCAATCCACCACCTTTTAGCGATTTTCCTCCAACCACACCCATTATCTCGTCCCCCATCTCTCCCCCCTCCCAGCCGCTACCCATCCCTATTCATCCAAATCCATATATATAAAAAAAAAAACCTCATATACAAATACGCAAGTAACCATCGAAATTAGGCAATAGGCAGTAGAACAAGGTAATGAAAAATATCAGTGGAGGCCGCATCTGCAAAACCAGAGATTCTGCTGGCAGGACGTACAGTCAAGACAGTGAGAATTAGCTCATGCGAAACATGACGTCGGAGCCGCTGAGTATTGTCGCAGTTCGGAGCAAGTGTACAGGAAAGAGGGGAACAGAGGGTCTTAGCCCGGAAACTGGCGGAGTGCCCATAATAACGTATAAAAAATGGGCCTGGTTCGAGAGAGCGAAGTGAAGGGAATCAGCCAGTATCTGTGATAAAATATAGCATGTGTTAACAGCAGAGCAGGTTTCCGTCGTCGCGCATTCGGGCGCATTCCGAACGGGGAAAGAGAGCGGGCCGACTTCCAATATATACAAACTTCTAGGGTCAGATGATCAAGTGGTGTGTAGATCTTCAAGCCTTCCAGCGGTAGGGGGGAAAGATCTGCTTTGATCACGCGGTCTGCGGCGGTGTTGAGAGCGAGGGTGTGAGGAGGTCGGCATCCATTCCGTCCCATCCATGGTGGACTGCTCCCAATTATGAACCGTCAACTCCGGGAGGTGTACGTCGCGAATAAAATTTGGCACATCTTCGGGCGATCTGACAGCATAGGTTACTCCATTCCAGGACACATTAAGTGAGAAAGGGTAACCCCAGCGGTACGGGATCTCCGCCTCCCTGAGTGCTGCCGTAAGCGGGCGTAGGGCCCTCCGTGCCGCCAGTGTGAAGCGTGTTAGATCCGCAACCAGTGCCACAGTGTCCCCTTTTAAATCCCAGGCCTCGTGGAGTCTCGCAGATCGGAGGTTTCTGTCTTTGAGAACAAAGTTTGGCATGTGGCAAATAAGATCCCTGGGACCTCTTTGTGATGTGGGGGGGTAGCGCGGTAAACACGATGGGCCCTATCAATGTCCTTAGGTGAGACGCTGCTATCTTGTAAGATGGAATTAAATAAACGGGCCAGCAAATCCCTGGGTTCCTCACCTTGCTCGCGTACCCCCCGAATCCGAATGTTGTGTCGCCTCGATCTATTCTCTAAGTCATCCACCCGGCGTAATAGGGTAGATAGTACCTGTGCATCTGTGCTGGGGGTGGAGGAATGAGTTTGGGGACGAGCCTCGGAGGTTTCCAGTTGAGTGACTCTGGTTTCCAGCAACCTCAGTCCGTTCTTCACTTCAGCCACCTCTTCTCTCAAAGACTCGCCGAGCGTAACCGCCAGGTGTTGCAAGTCCGAGCGGGTCGGGAGAGTAGCCAGGAGGTCCTCTATACGCCGCAGCCGCGGATGGTCCTCCGACCACGAGGCCTCCGACTGTGCGGGAGAGGTCGATGCCAAGGGACTAGGCCCATGCCGTCTGTCAGTGGGAGCTTGAAGAAAGGCTTCCATAGGGCCTGCACGGGTCGTCCGTGGTGTGCCTGGCACGGAGGGGGTCTGTCCCTTCGACTTCCCCATCTCGATCGCCTTCCAACCAGCGGGTAAATAAAGCTATTGAGCGTTGTTGTTGTCGGAGCTTAAGCACTATGCGGCCATCTTAGTGCACGGTCAAGCCACGCCCCCACTGATAATTTTTTTTAAAAAAAAACAATTTTTTTAAAAGAGCATAAAAAATCTAAAAATAAAGAGACTCTTTACTGCAGAATATTATAAGCAACGGTTTATTAGATATTGAATTAAAACGGGAATATTTTTTAACATTGAAGCCTATGGGATACAACATTTCCCACACCTTGTTGGTCAAATATTTCCCACACCTTGATCTGAATATTCACATTTTAATTCAAACCCAATTAATTAAATCTTGCTGTTAAAAGACAATCATGGGTTAAATATCAAGCTGAGTCAGAGATTTTGGACTTGAGTCAAATTAAACAGTGAAATTAAATTAATTTGTTTCATAAAGGCCTTTGTTGACTATTACTTACATTGTAAATTAAGATCAATTTGATAGTTGATATCAATTCGAAATTTGATTTCAAATTCGATAGTTGATATCAATTCGAATTTTGGATCACTAAATAAAACCCCAATTAATTAAATTTTGCTGTTAAAAAACAACCATGGATTAAATATTAAGCTGTGTCACAGATTTTGTATTTGAGTCAAATTAAACAGTGAAATGAAATTAATTTGTTTCATAAAGTCCTTTGCTGACTATTACTTGTATTGTAAATTAAGATCAATTTGATAGTTGATATCACTTAAAAATTTGATTTCAAATTCGATAGTTGATATCAAATTCGATAGTGTTGGAAATGTTTTACCCTATAGGCTTCAATGTTAAAAATATTCCCGTTTTAATTCAATATCTAATAAACCATTGCTTATAATATTCTACAGTAAAGAATCTCTTTATTTTTTGATTTCTTTAGGATCTTTTGAGCATTTTTTTAAAAATTAAAATTGATTTTTTTTTATATCAATTCGAAATTTGAGCCGAAATTTCGAATCGATCTGAAATTTCGAATCGATATCGAATCACCAAATCGAATCACCGAATTGAATCACCGAATCGAAACGAAAACGGTCTGAAATGACACGAAACGAAAAAAAAACACCTGGAGAAAAAACCAAAACTAAATTAAATTTTTAGCAGGGCAGATCTCTAATTAATTGTATCAGCTACAGTTGTGTTCAAAATTATTCAACCCCCACTGAAATTGAGTGTTTTGGCCAGTTTGACATTGATTTTGATCATTCTGTCATCTTGCTTACAATTAAATCAAAGAGGCATATGTAGGTCAGACAAATATAACATAACATTTATAATGAAATAACCACAAATGTCTTTTCTGTGCTCACATCATTATCAGTTTTATTCAACCCCCAAGTGACATTCAATCTTAGTACTTAATACAACATCCTTTTACAGTTATAACAGCTTTTAAACATGAAGCATAGCTTGACACAAGTGTCTTGCAGCGATCTACGGGTATCTTCGCCCATTAGTCATGGGCAAAAGCCTCCAGTTCAGTCACATTCTTAGGCTTGCGCACTGCAACTGCTTTCTTTAAGTCTCACCAGAGGTTCTCAATCGGATTTAAGTCAGGTGACTGTGATGGCCACTTCAAAATGTTCCAGCCTTTAATCTGCAACCATGCTCTAGTGGACTTGGAGGTATGCTTGGGATCATTGTCCTGTTGAAAGGTCCAACGTCTCCCAAGCCTCAGGTTTGTGACGGACTGCATCACATTGTCATCCAATATCTCCTGGTACTGAAGAGAATTCATGGTACCTTGCACACGCTGAAGCTTCCCTGTACCTGCAGAAGCAAAACAGCCCCAAAGCATGATTGACCCCCGCCATGCTTCACAGTAGTCAAGGTGTTCTTTTCTTCATAGGCCTTGTTCTTCCTCTTCCAAACATAGCGTTGATCCATGGGCCCAAACAGTTCTAATTTTGTTTCATCAGTCCACAGAACACTATCCCAAAACTTCTGTGGTTTGTCCACATGACTTTTGGCATACTGCAGTCGACTCTTCTTATTCTTTGGAGACAGCAAGGGGGTGCGCCTGTGAGTTCTGGCATGGAGGCCTTCATTACGCAGTGTGCACCGTATTGTCTGAGCTGAAACTTCAGTACCCACATCTGACAAATCTTTTCTCAGTTCCTCAGCAGTCACACGGGGACTTTTCTCCACTCTACGCTTCAGGTAGCGCACAGCAGTCAAAGTCAGCATCTTCTTTCTGCCACGACCAGGTAGCGTTTCAACAGTGTGTCAGACCTTTTTATTTGTCAGACCTTTTTAGATATAAAATTTCTATAACGCAGGAATGTTTAAATTTGGGGCCAGGAATTGCGCCACACGAACAACTTGTCTGCGTCGTTAATATATAACAAGAACAAGAGATAAGCTAAACTCGTTAGTGTTACGCATACAAGAAAGGACATTTAACATTGATCAAAGACAGTCTAATGGACTCTGTTTATTTTATTTATTTGTTACAACCAAACAGGGTTTAGATCAAATGGTTTAAAAGTAAGGGAACACAATGACAACTAAGATAGATATCTCAGTATTGTGTTTATTTCGTCACATCGAAACTCTGAAAGACCACGTAAACATGGAACAATAGGTTGCCCAATAAAGAAAAAAAAACCAAAGAAGGTTAACTGGCCTGGGTAAACCAGCTTGCTATTCGGCAATATGTACTATATGGTATGAGAATATTTATTAGTTAGAACTGATAATTTTAGCATCTTATAAAAACAGAGGCCCTACCACATTTAGTTGATCATCACAAATGTCTGGTGTACTAACCCGCATGAAGCCAATTAAGTCGGGTAACGTGTGAATGTTAAAACGATACCATGAATGTATGTCCCCTCACATACACATCCCTGTGGATATAAGTAAAGCGGGAATGAAATGCACACACGCCGTGGCGAAGTATGCCGGCGATGTCACAATAGAAATAAATTTTAATTTGTTAATAAAATCTATGGAGTCCCGGGATATAGGAATAAAACGACCCCAAACCAGTAAAAGATTGGCCAAGCCCATAAATTAATTCCTGCCGAAGGTTGATGGTTGATCTGAGAGCGCCATCTGCTGGCCAGGTAACATAACACCTGGACAGACCCCTGGAGTTGATGAATATATATCCTCCAATCAAATGAGGCCACATAGTGATGGGCTAGATCTAAAACTGGGCGGAAGACCACTATATAGAGGGGACACTCCAGAGCAAAGGGAGGACACTGAGAAAAGCTTGGAGAGAGACCTGAGGGACGCTTGGAGGGAAGAAAGGCAATCACCATCGGCCGCCCCTTTAAGACCGACCACACCCTAATCTTCCACCACTCTATCTTCACTAACCAGATGGTAAAGTATGCCTGAATAATATGATATCTATTTTCTAATTGCATAGTCCTGATTTTAGATGTCCATCACAAACTAAAGGAATATAAATGAATTATTTTGCTGTTTGAGCCTAATAATCAGTAGAATAGAAATTCTGCCTTTACAGTCCACTGCAGAGGAGTGCTAAGGGAGAACCCTATTACCAGGCTGCATACTTGAGCCATAATTTAGTGAAATTATTTATATTCCAAGAATACTGTTTGTGGACATCTAAAGATCAATTATATACCTATAGTGAGATACGCTGGGACCGTGAAATAGCTTTTATATGTCAAGTACTGTCCGCCCCATTCGTAACCTAGCATAACCCCTTCCATATCCATCTTGCAGCCCTTCCGAATGAATGCACGCGCTGTAAGTCATTAAGAAGCGTTAGGTTAACGTATATCGAATGAAGTGCTGTGATTGATCTGTGGAAGAGATAGTCTCCCTATCGAGTGTGTTATGTATCTCCCTGAAGGAAGTTGCATTTAGTGAATAGGCCCCCACAATAATAAATTGTGCTGCAGGTGATGCCCAGTAACTGAGTGTTTATCTTAGCCAGGTGGAGGATTGGTTTATAATGGGAAAGGTTTAAGTGAATAGAATAGAGTTTGGTGTTTAAGAATTGAGGCGTGTATATCTGTGGTGCGGTCTATAAACCTAAAATATCTGTCCATTAGATTATTACGTGTCACAGTATCGCTACTGACCAAAATCTATAATCACTTGTCAATTGTAGTTTGCTAATCTGTTGATAACATACGATTGTATGAAACTTGACGTGTGAATAAATTTTGGTTTGAATTGTTTTACCGTTACGCAGTCTCATATCTTTATTGATTTTATTGTGTTTAAAAATATCTAGAGAGCATCAAAAGAACTCGGATAACGCGCCATATATTTGTTAAGACGTATATTCATTGATTGGTTATTAATCCCTATCTTAGGGCTTAAATACCAATTTATACCACTGGTATTGGAGGCACTGTCAATAATATATATATATCTATGTATATCAACAATAAGAAAAATATGCGTCATAATTAATATATCCCTGACCTATTAAAGAAGTCAATAATCTCCAACAAGTGTCCTTTGCCTTGAATTTGCGAATGATGCTTCCTATGGTCTCTCTAGGTATGTTTAACATCTTTGCAATCTTCTTATAGCCATTGCCCTTCCTGTGAAGAGTAATCACCTCTTCTCTTGTCTTCCTGGACCATTCTCTTGACTTCACCATGTTTGTAACCACACCAGTAAATGTCTAGAAAGAGCTGAGTATCACAGTCATTTTAAAGCTGCCTAATTGGTGCTTATTATGCTTTATTGCTGCTCCGTGACATCCACAGGTGTTTTCAATACCTGATTTAAAAAACTTGAATGAACCTCTGTTCTTCAGAGTGGTAGTCTTTAAGGGGTTGAATAATTGTGTCAATGAAGAATTCACAAAAGAAACATTTACTACTGTATTACAAAAACCAATTGATGTAATTTTAGTTGCATATGGTACTTTAAAAAGTCCTTGTAGGATTTCATTCTGAATACAATTACAAATGTACACTAAATTCCCTAAAACCCTTACAGCATTGGGGGTTGAATAATTTTGAACACAACTGTATGCTTGTGGGATGAATTAATTTATATTCATAGAATTGTAGATCTTCGTCTTCACATATTTCGTTTGAGGACATTCTGATCGTTCCTTTCTACACACATATATCTCTAATAAACAGTAACGTGTGTGTGATGGTTGGCGCAAAAGAGAGAAGAAAAAATTATTTTTGGACGGGTGCTGCCAATAAACTCCTCCAGGTAGTCTGTCCAACTGCCCAAAAAAGAACAAATATAGAAAATAAATGGAGTTGGAGGAGGGCGCTCCCAAACTTCAAATGGAGTAATAAATAAGAGAACAGTCTGTGTAACTGATCTCTAGATAGTCTTTATCGGATGGCTGAAATGAGTCCAAAATAAAGAAGGTAGATTTAAATACCGTGTCTCTGAATAGCAGTCTATTCCAAAAAGTCTGTTATGTACCTCAAATAAACAGTCTTGGCCGCTGGGCAGGTCTCTGCAAGCTCCGTGGCAAACCAAATGGTTAATAGGTAGAAATAACTCAACACAAGTCCCGTGGTGCTGAGCCAATATGAGTGAATAAAGCAAAAAAAAATATTATTTTTTTTTGTTTTGTTTTGTTTTGTTTTTTGCCAGCCGGATCTTACCCAGTCAGAAGGTTCACCCCTCGGTAGTTCCATCCCTCAAGATGTCACAAGATCATCAGGGTTGGTCTCCGAAATGCGCTTTATCCTCCTTAGGATGTCCGCAGGGAACTTCAAATAAATAGACCAGACACGAGAGTCTTAGACCTGGAGTCCGCTTTCACGGGGCACGCAGTACTTCCAAGATGTGCTCCTTACGTCTGCCTCCTTTGAGCTCCACCGCAGATGGGGGGAAAAAATATTTGAATGGGATAGCTTGAAAAACAAATTTATTGAAATTCAATAAAATAACACCTTACATCAATATGATGCTCCAGATAAAATAAAACAAAAAATGAACAAGCCAAACGCGTTTCACGCCTCGCTGGCGCTTCCTCAGTGGCAATAGAAAAGACAAAATCAGTTCTTTGCAGAATATTGCAGGATTTATCTATTGTCATCAAATAGGCTCTGGGGTGTGCTTAGAGCTGTCCTTTCTCTTTAGCTGCAAACTCGATTTTCACTTAAAACTTATTAACCTTGCCTGCTGTTTTATAGCCATGAACACAACATTGCGTTTATCCTGGAATCCAGCAACCTGTCATGTCCCCTGGTGTTTCTAAGGGCAATTGTAGGAGAGGTCATGTCAACCTGTCAAGTGTACCATCCTTCATGCTGACATAGCTAATCCCATTTTGCATCAATCTGACAGAGCACCATCACCGATTCACCAATATCAAGGACAGGAGCCGGATGTTCCACAACCCCTGGTTTCCTAGCCTAACTCAGACTCCAAGACATGTTTTTAAAAGCAACCTCAACACAGACATGTGTTTCGCCGATCACCACATCGGCTTCATCGGGAGTAAAAATGAATCTGTGTTTGCTTTTAAAAACATGTCTTGGAGTCTGAGTTAGGCGATAAGCAATGTTGATTGGGGCCATTTAGCAGTATTGTAGCCATTTTTTGAACACATGATACTATCTGTGGATCTTAGCAAATAAGTGTATTGACCATTCAGCCTATGCAGGAGTGTATTAGCCAGCATTTTCTAATTATCTTGGTGGCATTGCCACATAGATCTCTGTTTTTGATTGCTATGCTCCTCTCTTTTTTCGAGCTGTTGAATGTCACATTCAGTTTAATCTTCCGTTGTTGATGCATGATTAAATGTATACATTTATGTGGCTACTCTTTTCAATACTCATTGACGGGTTGTAATTGTTATTTAAGCCAAGTGTGCAAATCTAGTCTGTATCCCGCTGCTACAGGTGCCAAGTCCAATACGCCCTATCTCGGCTCTTTTGAGTCTGAGCTAGGAGACAATAAATGTCGATTGGGGCTATTTAGCAGCTCTGTGGATGATGACCTTTGCTATATTTTGTATATATGGTACTTGTCGTGCATTTCAGCAAGCAAGTGTATGGTTCATTTAGCTTACGTGGGTGTGTACGAGCTAGCACTTCCTAATTAGCTTGGCATTGCCATATAGATCGCTGCCTTTTGACTGCTATGCTCGTCAATCTGAATTTCTGAATGTTATATGCAGTCCAACTTTCCACTGCTGATGCATGATTATGTATATACATTAATGTGGCTACCTTTTTTAATACTCATTGACGGGTTGGTATTGATATTTAAGCCTAATGTGCAAATCTAGACTGTATCCTGCTGCTATAGTTGCTAAGTACAATACGTACTATCTCAGTTCTCTTTTGTGTTTATGTTTTTATACGTTTGTTCGTCCCTATTACTATAATCAATAAAAGTTATGTTTTAGAATTCAGCATCCTGATTTTCGTTTGAGGAAGTCCTTCTTTCTCTTTGTTTTGTTGCTACTAATGAATCAGTTCAAACAATTAGGCAAGGCTTCATTACCCTCTTCTCCTGTGGTTCATGTGGCTTCTCAGACAGTAACTGTTTCCTCCTCGATGTCTACTGAAGTGTCTCATGTGAGTTTAAAAACACCTATGTTTCAATGGGAATTCTGGTTCTTGCAGAGGGTTTATAACCCAAATCGATATTATGTTTGAACTGAACCCAGGGATGTGCCCCACAAACAGAGCCAAGGTGGGTTACGTTATTAACCACCTAACTGAGAAAGCTCTTCTCTGGGCGACTCCTCTATGGGAATTAAAGAAACCAGTAGTGTTTAATTATACTGAATTTATGAATGAATTGAGGCGTTGATCCTGCTAGGCGGGCAACTGGAGCAGCCACAATCCGAGATTTTACCTCCTCGCAGACCTTAGGATTGTGCTATAGATCTGTTGCCAGGTACTATGCCTGCAAGGTGACATGTCTACCCACCCTCTCAATAGGAGAATGACATTATGGAGGAATATATATGAGAAAATCTAGCTCGAGTTTTCATTCGCCGTTCTTCCTCTCCTGCGGGAGCAGGGTTTTTTTGTATCAAAGAAGGAAGGGGATTTGAGACCATGCATTGACTATAGAGGGTTCAACAGAATCACTACGTAATGCCTAGCCTATTCCTTTGATATCCAAATTATTTGACTGTTTAAAAGGTGCCAGAATCTACCCGAAGTTGGACCTAAGAGGTGCTTATAATTTGGTAAGGGCCAAGAAAGACCATGAATGGAAGACTGCTTTCAATACCAGGAGTGGTCATTATAAATATCTGGTTATGCCATTTGGCTTATGTAATGCGCCAGCAGTCTTCCAAGACTTCATCAGTAGTGATCGTGGATGAATTGTGTCTTAAATCATCATATTTAATTCATATAACAATATATATATATATATATATGTTTATATATAATGTTATATCTCAAAGAGGGAATACTAGAGGCAGTGTGAGGCTTGTTGCCCTGTGTAGCTAGCTGACATCATTAAGCCAGCCTACTCTAGAGTGGTTACCTCATATGGGGACTCCCACTGGGATAAAGGTGTATACATTGTTGGTGGGAGGGAGTCCACCAAGGGCGGACTGACCCATCAGGCACTCGGACACTGCCGAGGGCCCGGATGGGAGGGGGGGTCCGTATTGGCCCTGCTGATCCTGCAGTCCCGGATGTGCGTGGAGCGTCATGGGGATTCCCTCAGTGCACAGGACGCTCCACGCCCATTCTGACACCAAGCAGGGGCTTCAGCCACAGTTGGTTGAAAGCTGCATGCAGTTTCTCTTGTTCCTTCATTTCCTTTCCGGGATTTCCTTGTCGTGCTGACTCCATTTTTTGATGATGTCATCCTGGTTCCCCCCCCCAGCGATGCTAGATCGCAGTTGTTGCAAAGTGTCCATCATAGGGGGCAGGTAAACCCTAATCTCACAATTTTTCTCAAAAGTAACTTTTTTCCCCATGTGTGTGCCAGCCGCCAATCCTTGGCCGGGAGAAATCCCAGCTCAGTGAGCAGAGGGCTATGGTGTCTCCTATACTCTAGGGGGCAGCACAGCAAGCAAAGGGTTGCCGTGTCTCCTATCCCCACAGGGTGCATAACAGTGGAGCACAGCCCCAACCAGATCATGGCAAGCTTTTTTGTCCCTACCCAGGGCAGCATTGTAGAGTCTCTAGCTCACAGGGCAGAGACCATGGCCAGCTCAGTAACTGGGACTTCGGGGATTCCTCCCATCCCTTCAAGTCTTCAGGCCCCTCCCCCTGCAAATCTTGGAGAATCCCTCCCATTGTATCATGGGTAATCTCTCCCTCTCCCTGCATGTTGTCAGGTATATTACACAAAGGAATTTTAAAATGGATGCCTGTAGCCATTTTGTTTTTAAAGACAGTTTCTTTTCTTTAAAATTTTCTCTAGGTTTAGAAATGAACGAGATTTTTTTTTAACAGAGTTCATTCCTGGGTGAAGTCTTTTATATTTTTTTTAAGAAGTGCCAGACATGAAGGAACCTAGAATGTTTGTGTGTGATAAGGTTAGGGTTAAGTGCTAAGACGTGTCATAATTAAATTTATTGGTCTGTCTTAAGTTTTTAAAACAAAAGATATTTTGGGTATAGGAATAAGAGTTAATATTCTGTAATATAGATTTATATTCACAAAATATATGTTTATAATCAAGGTATATTTTATTATATTTACAGTAGGAAATATATACTCAAATAAATATTGTAGAAAGTATATAATTGGTAAATAATAAAAAATTACTAAAGAATAGATTCTGTTGAGTTAACCAGAAAAGAATTTAGCTGATAGTAAGTAATTTCAAAAGGGAGTAGGGATATAAATGAGATGGAGACATCGTGTCTAGTGACTGAGAGAGAGGTTCTTTGTTACGTCAGATTGACCTTTTGACCCGAGATAGGAATATTAAAAAGAAATGGTGGAATTAATTAAGAAGTGCAATACTGCCCTCTAGAGGATAGTAAATATTATAATTGATATATCAATAATATTGCCAGTGACGTCAAATTGACTATAATAAGCGGCAATGTTATTTGCAAGTCAGTCGGAGATTTCAGCATTCAGACTCACACCGCAATGCATTCAGACGTCCATTACTCATGACACTCTGAGAGTCCAAGATTCCAACACTCAGACTCACACTACGATGCAGGCAGATCCCAAGACATGAGGCAATCAAGATTCTCACCAAATTTCTGACTCTCACCAAATCTGTAACTCACATGCATTGATTATCTGATCAATAATCTTCACACATTCCAAAATTATTACATCAGGAATTCCAAGGCAGACTTATTAACATCCAAATTGGACAGGTAATGTATGAAAAAAAAAAGAATTAATGTAAATATATATATTTGTAGATATTCTTGCAACGTAGACTGAGATTTCTCAGATATTCGGGTTAGATCCAAATTCTAAGTATTTTCTATTCTGCAGATAGAAATATGAAGAAGTGGATATAAGGATTTATTCCTAAAAGAAATGTTGTAAGATTGATACCAATATATATATTGAATTTGGAAATTACTGTGATTAAAATTAATAAGCAAGGAATTATATAACTACAAAATAAAAAGCAAAAGATTAGAAGTTTGATTCTCGAGATTAGGGGAGGATTCACTAAATAAGTTTTTATTACTTATCATTAAATTAGCTCATCTTTTGTTGATCCATGTAGCATAGATATATATATATATATCTATAAGAGCTGGCTGGTTAAACATTGTTTGCTGGGAAATGTATGTTGTATTAAGCAGAAATGTTTATTAACCATTTGTGTATTAGTTACTAACTGGTAAGGTAAATGATCTTAATCATATATGCAGTTACTAACCAGAGATACATATATTGTGAAGCTAGTTTTTATATGCTGATGGATTGTGGTTTGTAAATTTTTGTTTATGATATGAGATTTGAAACTTTTTTGTATACGTAATAAATATATATATATTTTTATATAAATAAGAGGAAGGGGGTACAAATGATAAGTGGACAACCACCATCATAGAACCCCCTGAGAAGTTGGGGCTAATATTTTTTCTTTATTTATGGACATTGCCAAGTACTGGATGTGTAAACAATTATGTGACAATGGCAGGTTGTCACATATAAAAAACAAACAGTGTATATAGCACTATGGACTAAATAGTGTACAATAATAGAATATTCTGTATAATGTTAGGTGAGTCAACAAATTGCCAGTTGGTAGTAAATAACATGTAGCCAATACTGGTGCCTAGCCCAAAGTGTTTAGTAAACACGCTCATAAAATAGTTGGTATATAATACATTCGTGTCATATGGATAATACACAGACCAGTAACTAGAGGCAACAATATACAACCATTAGTGTAGTTAGTGATTTTGGACCCTTGTAATTATTAATAAGATGCTAATATTGGTAAAACCGGAGATTGCTCCAATAATATCAGATAGTGATCACTATCACTATCTGATATTATTGGAGCAATCTCCGGTTTTACCAATATTAGCATCTTATTAATAATTACAAGGGTCCAAAATCACTAACTACACTAATGGTTGTATATTGTTGCCTCTAGTTACTGGTCTGTGTATTATCCATATGACACGAATGTATTATATACCAACTATTTTATGAGCGTGTTTACTAAACACTTTGGGCTAGGCACCAGTATTGGCTACATGTTATTTACTACCAACTGGCAATTTGTTGACTCACCTAACATTATACAGAATATTCTATTATTGTACACTATTTAGTCCATAGTGCTATATACACTGTTTGTTTTTTATATGTGACAACCTGCCATTGTCACATAATTGTTTACACATCCAGTACTTGGCAATGTCCATAAATAAAGAAAAAATATTAACCCCAACTTCTCAGGGGGTTCTATGATGGTGGTTGTCCACTTATCATTTGTACCCCCTTCCTCTTATTTATATGATTTCTAGAGGGTTCAATCCCATTTTCTGTTGGGGTGCCCTTAATTCTATTTCACTTTCCCAGATTTGGGACTAGTGATTGTTCTCTTGTTATATTTTTATCCGATTATTGATTATTGTATTTTTCAAAGCAAAACACAGACAATTAAAAGAATTCAGGAGAATTTCTAAGAAATATAAACGATTGATATTTGTGTCTCGTATAAGTTTCTTATGAAATAATAATCCCTGATATATTGGAGGCAACTGCCGAGATAGGTCCAGTAAATCCAATATAGACATATTGGAGGCTTGGCTGATAAGTCCAATATATAACGTGTTGTATTCACGTGCAGAGATTATATCCGACAAATTGGAGGCACTGTACCGAGATTGTAGTTTTTGTTTGGAATATAATTGTCAGTATTGTCTGATTAGACAGAGATAAAATATATATATATATTTTGACTCCTTGTTGTATTTTGACTTGTGGTTTTACGGTTGTATACTAAACAGTGTAAAAATGTCAGAGTCAGAATCTGAGACTCAGGAAGATGTAGATCAAATAGTATTGATAGATGTTATGTCTTATCTAAAGGACAAGTTACACGTCACAGATGATTTATTTGATTGGATAAAAGAATTGAAATCAAATGTATCCAATTATGTTGATTCAATCTGGTCAGATCAATCAAATTTTCTTGAGTGTTTGCGAAAGATAAGTGCAGCCACAAATAAAAAAGACAAAGAGATTTTTATTTTAAAAATTGTGCCTGAATGCATATATTTGATCGCAGAAATGAACAAGAGATTGAATGATGACAAAGAAACCAGAGACAGTTTAGAAAATAAAAATTGTGACTTGCATGATATCGTAAATAAATTAAAAGATGAGTCAGAATGAATGATAATGGAGTTGAAAGTGTGTGCAAGAGAAAAAGATCAATTGCAAGATGAGATTGCTCAATTATCCAAATTAAATAATGAGCTGAATACAAAATTGGCGAGAATGAAACGCGAATATGAGAAATTCGCTGATGAACTACGTCAGGTTGAAACTGATGTTCGAAGGGTTAAAAATCCTTCGTTAGAGAAGTTCCCTTTGAAAGCTTTGAGTCATAACTCATCACTGATTAGGCTTGAAGACAGAACGCTGAAGAGCGAGAGTGAGCAAAGCGAAAGTAAAACTAAATCTCATGATGAAAAAAGAGCGAAGCCTCTTACACAGGAGTATTTCAAATCACATCACTCTAGCCAGCCACAGCCTATTAAGAAATCTCATAAAGTTCAGGATTTAATGAAAATCGTTAATTTCTTAAAAAACTCAGTAGGTATTTTTGACCTTAAGGCATCGCCAAAAATAATAAATCATTTAAATATGTTTGAAGAAACTGTGGAAATATTAGGAATTAATTCTGATGCCCAGAAAATTGAGTTGATCCCATGGGTCTTTGAAGGCAAACATAGGTATTTTTTCAGTCTTTGAAAGAATCTGGTATACGTAACTGGAGTAAAATAGTCTCCGAGGTCAAATCTGAATTTGGGCCTCCCCGTACCAGTCTAGGTGTGAAAAGAGCAATTTTAACTCTAAAATGCAGACCTAATCAAAGCCCCCGTGAATTTCTTTCAGTCCTTAAAAATGCGTACAGCTTGGCTGAAAGAAACCCAGATTTTGAAAACCCTGAATTTATCCATTTATTTTATGACGCATTGCCAAATAAAGTAAAGGTTATTTTGGCAAGAGATTATGACCCGAGAAATGGTTTGGATTGGACACTAAAAGAAAGTATGACCCTATTTACTGTATTAGAATATAGTGAAGAAACTCAGGGGAAAAGAGTGAAAAACTCACCTGAGGAAATAGCGGAAACTCACGTTAAAAAGGGTGATATTAAATTTGAGTCCCACAAAAAGAGTTATGCGGAAATAATGCGTGACTCCATACCTCAAAGGGAAAAATCCAAGCCATATCAGGAAAGAGGGTTTGCCAGAGAAAATTCAGGAAGTAAATTTCAATCTAGGAAGCAATGGGTACCTAGAAGTCAGTGGGTTAAATCAAGGGAAAATGTACCTAGACAGGAAGCAACCAGAGGTAAGACTGAATCTGATGCGTCTGATAATGCGCAAGCTTCGTCCCCAAGGACGAATAGAAAGCGGAGATATAATGTACGCCAGCGTATTGGTCAAATGCAGGAAGATTTCCGTGTGCTGACAGAAAAACTGGATCAGATCACTCAGTTAATGACTGGAAATAACCCTGGTCAGGTTGTAAGCACTGCAACACCTGCAGCCCCACCCAACCAGTGACTAGATGATGTTTCTGATGAAGTAACCAGCATCCATGACAATTTACCAGAAAGTGATGATGAAATGATTAATACAAATGTTTGTATGGTTGATGATTTAAACCCTTCCCTGCAAAGAGAAGGAAAATGTATTTTATCTCCCCAGACTAAGTGCGTTGCAAGCTGAAAAGACTGGATCCGAAATGGAAAGCACAGCTGCCAAAAGCACGTTTGAGAGAGCAAAATCAGTTGGTAAAATCTGTACAAAACCTAATTTCATATCTCACTCTAAATTTCTCTGTAAATTGCATAGCATTGAAGACCGATATTATGTGAATGTCGAATTACAAGATAATTTACCACATATTCCATCTTGCTAGACAGTGGAAGCCAGGTTACGTTAATATCAGCTCATTATTTTGAACAGGTCCAAGAACTGTCCTCCAGGAAGCCTAGATTAGATAAATCTAATGCTAATATAGTGAGTGTGAGTGGCACATCTCTGAAAGTTCTGGGCACAGCTAAATTGGATTTTAAATTGGGGAATAAAGTAATTCGGCATCCAACGCTTGTTGTGGATCTGCCCCAAAATCGCCTAATTATTGGAATGGACCTTCTCAAAAGGTTAAATCCAATCATTGATTTTATCATTGAGGTTATTTGGTCCCAAGTAAATGTTCCAATCAGCTATGATAGATCCCAATCCCATCACACTCAGCATAACTGCCACGTGATTGAGGAAAGGCCGGATTCTATTGAAGTCCACTTCAGAAATAGCCAGACACCTGATATCTCTTTCTTAAGGCCAAAGCCCTGACTCCAGGAGAGCAGGAGGATAACACCATATGTGTTTCCCCCGAGAGAATTCGAGATATATGTCTGGAAAATGACGTGCCAATTATTCATCTCCACAAAAGGGAAACAGAACCAAATGGGCATAGTGACCATTCTCAGTTCTTAACTGAAATAGAGAAGATAAATGAAGAGGTATTTTTCCCTATACGTGTAAATAGTTTAGCTGGAGAAAACATGGCTAAACTAGATTTGCGCCAGGAATATAGCTATATTAGCAAGAAGATGCTAAATAAAATAGCTGACCTTAAAGTGATCAGATACCCAAATCCTCAAGATGAGTGGATAACAGATCTAGATAATGATGGAGACAGTCCTAATGTTATTGGAAGAAGTTATGTTATGTATTTCTAGAAGAAATAAAACTGCCAAGCTCAATTGCATGATTGTCATCCTAGATCACCTCAGACTGTGAAGATGGAACAGCAGAAGACACTTAACTGGTATCATATGAAGTGATGTTTTCATTAACATGTGATTCTTCTTCCCAGTATTCAGATGTTTAACTCAAGCTAGCAGATAGACTAGATCCGTACGGTTAATTAAAATTTAATCAGAGATCAGAGTATCTATAGGGAAATTGAGTGAAATCGCTAGTCTATGAATGGTTATTTATACTCTTTCTTTCAACAGAAATTGAGAAAAGTGATTAATCCGAACTGCGACGCTAATCCGCAAAGATGAATCGGACCACCAAGGAGACTGCGACTATCTGGAAATTCTACGGTTTTCCGCACAATTCCAAGTGGATCCAATGCTCAAGTCCCATGCGAATCAAGCTCATGCAAGCCTGAAAGACATGCTGGATAAAGCCAGGATACCGTTGATTGCTATGTACAAGAACCACCGAAGGAAAAGATTTGCCGCATATTTTATTGCAACCGCTGTTTGATACAGAGAGAGAAGCAAATGTTTACCGGAAGGATATGGTACAAAACAAGAGAGTGTTCATACCCACACCAGTGATTCTCGTGAAAGTTCCTAAAGAATCAAGAGTTGTTATCGAGAAGTTATTTTTTGTTATAAATGAAGTCTGGTATGACGAGAACAAATCATTGTCGTATTCCAAGGGCAAGAGATCCCTATGAATCCAGATTTGAAATCTTTGCTAAAGAACTAGCATGACCATACTATTGAACTTCTAATAAAAAGATAATCTAACAATTTATGCTCCAATGTATTCACAGATTGATCATCGATTGCTATCTGCTTATAACGGGCCAAAGATTACAGAGATTGTGATTTGTATAGTAATTATGTTTCTAACTGTCTGGATGATTGTACTAACAAAGAAAGTACGTACATTGAAGTTTAAAAACACTGCATCTTCAATTATTAAATGGATGAAAGAAGAAAAACGTGTTGCGAAAGGTGGAAACCTAGCCTAATTGGTAAAGGAGGGAGATATTGTATGTTTTCCTCAAATTTATTTGATCAATAAATATAGATGAAACCAAAGGGGGGTTATGTCAGGTATATTACACAAAGGAATTTTAAAATGGATGCCTGTAGCCATTTTGTTTTTAAAGACAGTTTCTTTTCTTTAAAATTTTCTCTAGGTTTAGAAATGAACGAGATTTTTTTTACAGAGTTCATTCCTGGGTGAAGTCTTTTATATTTTTTTAAGAAGTGCCAGACATGAAGGAACCTAGAATGTTTGTGTGTGATTGTAACGTTGGGAGCTTCCAGCCCTACCTGTGTGCTTGAGGTCAGCATGTCTGATGCTGCTCGCTGACCAATGCCCGGTTTAAATGGAGACAGGCAGGGAGGTGGTTGCATGAGGTGCGGTTTGAGTGGGGAGCATGGCCTGGTGAAGGTCTTTAAAAACCCTCAGTGTATTCTCAACAGTTGCCAGATCGTGGTTATCCATACCTGAGCTCCTTGTACCTGACTGCTATATTGAATTAACCCGTTATTGACCTCTGCTTGTTTCTGACTATTCTGCCTTCTGTTGCCCTAGACCATTTTCTTGTACTACGCCACTGCTCTGATATTGACCCAGCTATTCCATTTGACCATTCTGAACTCTGTATTCCTGATTCTGGCTCGGCTGACTACTCCCCGTGTTGTTAACCCTTTCTGTCTAGCTAGTTTACCTGGCCAATTCTAAGGACCAGACAGTTAGAGATCTTTCACGGCTACTCTGTTGGTAGCTTCTGGGCTCTGTGGAGTGTGGGGTGTTAAGTACTGCGTGGTGGGATCTGGGAACCGTGACATTATGATCTGGCCACTATGGATCCCGCAGACTTAACACAGCACTTGGCTAACTTTGTATCCAGACAGGATGAGCAGGATCATAGGATGGATCAGTTTGCTATTGCCTTACAAACTATCCTGACTTGTACGGCTCACCTGGAACCCGCTGGGGTTGCACCCCCGCTTGATATACCTGTGTCCCCTGTCATTTAGACATCCCAGGTACACATGACCGCTCCTATGAGGTTTGACGGTACTCCCTCAGAGTGCCGGGGATTTTTGGTCCATGTGGATATTCATTTTAAATTAAATCCACAGATGTTTTTCTCTGACATTGCCAAAGTGGGGTTCATTATTAATCATCTGTCTGGCAGAGCATTGACATGGGCGACTCCGTTATGGGAGGCAGAGAAGCCTATCATACGGGATTATTAAGAATTCATAGCCGAGTTACAACGTACATTTAATCCTACCTGAAAGGCCACGGTAGCTGGCAAATCCTTGTTCCGCATACGTCAAGGGAACAGTACTGTTTCTGATTATGCCATAGACTTTAAAACCTTGATCTCTGATGTGAACTGGACAAATGAGACACTGGTTCTGGCTTTTATGGAGGGGTTATCAGAGTCATTGATGCATGAATTGGCTCCACGTAAACTACCTGAGGTATTGTGTGAACTCATTGTTTATTGTATAGATCTGGATAATCAGATAAGGGACAGAAGGACTCCAAGAGAGAAGCCCAAGAGACCGTTACCTAGGTTGACCCCTGTCTTTCAGGAACCACCAAGAGAGTTATCTCCTCCCTCTGAGCATATGCAACTAGGCCGTACTAGGCTTACAGAGGAAGAGAGAACAAGGCGTTTTCGTGAGGGATTCTGCCTGTATTGTGGTTTGGGGGGTCATGTACGATTTCAATGTCCTACTCGTCCTAAGATGCATGATAAGCCGGAAAAACTACCGCACCTAAGGCAGCTGAGGAGACAGGCCTTGGGTGTGACATGCATGTCTCCTGTCAAAGACACTAAACTTATGTTACCAGTATCCTTGGCTTGGGAGACCAAGACCATACATACTACCGCTTTTTTGGATTCTGGGGCTGCTGGCAACTTTATCGATGTTAACTACGCTTCTTCCATTTCTCTACCTCTGGTTGTAAGAGAGACACCCTTAGCCGTCGAAGCCATAGACGGCAGACCATTATCCTGCCCTATGTCAGGGCTGCGGGTTCCGGGACGGCTGGTCCGGCGGTCCCCTCCACATCGGGCTGCTGCTCAGGGGGTGGGGTTGCGGCTGGCGCATGGGCCTGGCGTTACCCGGAGACCCGGCTTACCTCTGTCGCGGGTCCATGACTCCCGGGGGGACGACGAGTGGATCCCCGGGTGTCCGCCGCGGGCTTGTGTCGCAGCCCAAGACTGCTGGCCCAGCACGTGCCCCAGAATGGACGCGCGCGCGGCCAGGCTCCACCAATATGGCGGCCGGCCCGCGGCGCGCGTCTATGACGTCACCAGCGTCTCGGAGTAAGGGAGGAGCTCCATGGGTACTTAAGGGCAGACTTGCCATTCTATCTTCGCTTCACTATTGTAGCAGTTCCCTCAGTATTGCTCTTCCCATTCCATATTTTATGCCTTCCTGTGATCCTGACTTGGCTTGTGACCCCGACCTCCGTGTACCGCTGTGATCCTGACTTGGCTAGTGACTTTAACCTTGCTTTCTTCACCAACTCCTTGGGCTCCCTGTATCCTACTCCCGGGATCCCTGACAGAATAGTGAAGCCACAATGGAGCTTGCGGATGTCGCCGGGGCAGTAGACACCCTGTCTCGACAGGTGAACACCTTATCCTGCTCCATAAGAGAACTACAGAATGGGCATCGGCACCTCCAGGAACAGTTGTTATCGTTCCAAACTACCTCACCAACCCGCCCATTGGAGTTGACTCATGTTCCAGAACCACATGTTCCCATGCCTGAACGTTACTCAGGCAAGCAAGACCACTTCCAAGCCTTCATGATGTCGTGTGACCTTCTCTTTTCATTGAATCCCCGGACTTATTACAGTGATTTCGTTAAGATACGTACGACAATATCACTTTTAGTTGGAGAAGCACAAGCATGGGCTCATAATCTATTACGCTCTCAGAGCTCGGTGTTGGATACATGGCCGCTCTTCCTCAACGCTATGGCTGCGATGTTCGATGACCCACTCCGAGCCAGTACGGCAGAAAACACCCTTAGATCCCTACGGCAAGGACGTCGTTCAGTGGAAGCTTATATCACGGACTTTCGTCGCTTCGCCTGTGAGACAGGATGGAATGATGTTGCCTTGATAGGGCAATTCCGTCTTGGTCTCTCAGAGGCCTTAAAAGACGAAATCGCACGAGTGGGAATCCCTTCATCCCTTGAGTCCCTGGTTCAACTATCCATCCAGATTGATAGGAGACTTCGCGAACGAGCAAGGGAAAGATCCGCTTCCTACTCGTCAATGCTCCGTTCTCCTCCTGCTCCACCTCCCGGTAATCAGGTGGCGCTACCCGCACCAGAGGAACCCATGCAGGTTAATATGGCTCAAGGCCGACTCCCACCGGAAGAATTACACCGACGACGTATGTACAATCTCTGCCTGTATTGTGGTCGACCAAACCATACAGCACGTTACTGTCCAGAAAAGAACCGGGGTCGAGCAGGTAACCCTAATTCACTCCTTCGTCTGTTACATCTGTCCACCTCCAGTTGCTGCAGCCCTTTATTGACACTCCCTCTTGTTTTACAGTGGGGAGGGAGGATGCTACTTCAAACCGCGATGGTTGATTCAGGAGCAAGTGGAAACTTCCTCGACAAAGCAGTCGTTGATGCCTTTTGTATTCCTGTTACGAATAAACCCTTCCCTTTGCATATTCAGGTCGTGGATGGGTCTTCTTTGCCTTCTGGGCCGGTTACCACTGAAACAGAGCCATTACAAGTAACCATAGGCCCTGGGCATAAGGAAACGTTACGATTTGACATCGTCACTACTCCATTGTTTCCAATTATTTTAGGTCTCCCCTGGCTACGTCAGCATGACCCCCAGGTCTCATGGTCCTCTGGCACGTTTACCTTCTCGTCTTCCTACTGTACCCAGAATTGTCTCCAGAAACACCATCATGTCTTGAATACGGTCCTAGATATACATATGACACCGCAGTATCACACCGTTCTCCCTAATGAATATTCTTCGTTCGCAGATGTGTTTGACGAAAAAGGGGTGGAATCTTTGCCGCCCAGGAGACCGTATGATTGTCCGATTGAACAAATTCCAGGAGCTCCCATTCCGTACGGCAGGCTCTATCCGTTATCAGAACCGGAATTGAAGGTATTGAAAGGCTACATTCAGGAGAACCTGGACAAAGGGTTTATCAGGCACTCAACGTCACCGGCAGGTGCGGGTATCTTTTTTGTGGAGAAAAAAGATGGGGGTCTCCGTCCCTGCGTGGATTATCGCGAATTGAATCTCATCACGATCAAGAACAGGTACCCTCTCCCCTTGATTCCAGAACTCATCGAGCGTCTCCAGGGTGCAACAGTCTACACAAAGATCGATCTCAAGGGAGCATACAACCTTGTCAGAATACGTAGAGGCGACGAATGGAAGACGGCGTTTAGGTCACGCTACGGTCATTTCGAGTACATGGTGATGCCTTTCGGGTTATGCAACGCACCTGGTACGTTCCAACATTTCCTCAATGACGTCTTCAGAGACCTGTTAGACCAATATGTAGTGATTTACTTGGACGATATCCTTGTTTTTTCCTGTTCTCTCGAGGACCATCGGGTCCATGTAACAACAGTCTTAACTCGCCTCCGAACCCATCGGTTATATGCAAAGATCGAAAAATGTGTCTTCGAGGCAGGCGAAATAGAATTCCTTGGATTCTTCTTAACCCCAGGTCGTCTTGCCATGGATCATAAGAAAGTAGCCGCCATCAGCACTTGGCCTACACCTACGGATAAAAAGGCTGTCCAACGATTTATAGGCTTCGCCAATTTCTATAGACGCTTCATACAGGGGTTCTCCTCCATCATTCTACCCCTTACCGGGTTGACCAAACAACAGACCAAGTTTTGCTGGTCCACCGAGGCTCAACAAGCGTTTAACGCCTTAAAACATCGTTTCAGCACAGCGCCTATACTGGTCCTACCGGATCCCTTACGACCATATGAAGTAGAGGTTGATGCCTCTGATGTCGGGATCGGGGCGGTTCTCTCCCAACGGAGACCCCCAGAACAGATGGTCCATCCTGTGGCATATTATTCCAGAAAACTGACTTCCGCCGAGACGCATTACGATGTTGGCGATAGGGAACTCCTCGCCATTAAATGTGCCCTCACGGAGTGGCGTCATCTCTTAGAGGGTGCTCTACATCCTTTCCTGGTCTTCACAGACCATAAAAATCTGGAATATCTACGGACGGCTAAAAGACTCAATCCACGACAAGCCAGATGGTCATTATTCTTTTCTCGTTTTGACTTCCGGGTAACCTACAAACCTGGTATCCAGAATAAGAAGGCCGATGCATTATCGCGTCTCTCTCCACCGATCCATCCGACACCCACTATTGAACCAGTGCTTTCCCCGAGCAGATTCATCGGCATGACCACTAACCTTATGCAACAGATACGTTCCCATACCGATACTAACAACCAACCCCATGTAATGGGAACTCAAGAACAGCGTCAGCAATGTCTTGTCCCGGTTCAGGACCGAGTAGCGGTACTCCAACAATTCCATGACACTTTGGGAAGCGGTCATCCAGGGATACGTAAGACCAAGGACTTGATAAAGCGTTACTTCTGGTGGCCTACTTTGGCTCAGGATGTTAGGGACTTCGTGGGTTCTTGCTCGGTCTGTGCCCGCGCCAAACATAGCACGAAGAAACCAGTAGGTCTCCTACAACCCCTTCCGGTACCTGAACAACCATGGTCACATATCACCATCGATTTCATTGTTGAACTTCCTCCATCAAATGGTTTCACAACCATAATGGTAACCGTGGACCGTCTGACCAAAATGGCCCACTTCACTCCCATTCAAGGCCTGCCTACCGCTGCACAAACAGCATCCTTGTTCCTACAGAACGTATATCGCTTGCATGGCGTCCCTGAATCCATCGTGTCTGATCGCAGGGCGCAATTCACATCTCGATTCTGGCGATGCTTTTGCCGGGCTTTGGGGATTTCGGTTGACCTGTCTACGGCATACCATCCCCATACCAACGGACAGACAGAGAGGGTGAATCAATCCTTGGAAGCATACCTACGTTGTTATACAACCTATTTACAGGACGATTGGGCCACTTTATTGTGCACTGCCGAATATGCCTATAACGCCCGACTGCACGATTCTACTCGTTGTTCTCCCTTCTTCCTAATGTATGGATATCATCCTGCTCCTCTTCCTGATTTACCTTCTGTTGTCCCGGTTCCCAGCGTTGCTACCCGCCTCCGGGCACTCCGAGTATGTCGTACAAAGGCCCGTGCGTGCCTCATAATGGCTCAGAATACGTACAAAAGATATGCTGATCATCACCGTACTGCCTCTACGGGCTATACTACGGGCCAAAGAGTGTGGTTGTCCACGCGCCACCTACGTCTCTCTTGTCCCTCTAAGAAATTGGGCCCTAAATATATAGGGCCATTTACCATTGTTGACATGATAGGGCCGGTGGCGGCTCGTCTCCGGCTTCCTGCTCGTTACCGGTTCCATCCGGTGGTGCACGTATCCCTTCTGAAGCCGGTTGGTGCCAACCCTTTTGTTGGTCGTTCCTTGCCTCCTCCTCCTCCTGTGTCCGCTGCTGGTTCCGATATGTTCGAAGTGGCGCGGATCCTCGATTCCCGTCTTCGGTGGGGTGTACTCCAGTATTTTGTGGATTGGACAGGCTACGATCCTGAGGAGCGTTCCTGGGAACCTGCCTCTTTTGTCCGGGCTCCGGCCCTTGTCCGTGCTTTTCATGCTGCTCATCCCGGGCGTCCGGGTCCGTTGCGTGTCCTGAGGCCCCGCGTTCCGGGGGGGTTATGTCAGGGCTGCGGGTTCCGGGACGGCTGGTCCGGCGGTCCCCTCCACATCGGGCTGCTGCTCAGGGGGTGGGGTTGCGGCTGGCGCATGGGCCTGGCGTTACCCGGAGACCCGGCTTACCTCTGTCGCGGGTCCATGACTCCCGGGGGGGACGAGTGGATCCCCGGGTGTCCGCCGCGGGCTTGCGTCGCAGCCCAAGACTGCTGGCCCAGCACGTGCCCCAGAATGGACGCGCGCGCGGCCAGGCTCCACCAATATGGCGGCCGGCCCGCGGCGCGCGTCTATGACGTCACCAGCGTCTCGGAGTAAGGGAGGAGCTCCATGGGTACTTAAGGGCAGACTTGCCATTCTATCTTCGCTTCACTATTGTAGCAGTTCCCTCAGTATTGCTCTTCCCATTCCATATTTTATGCCTTCCTGTGATCCTGACTTGGCTTGTGACCCCGACCTCCGTGTACCGCTGTGATCCTGACTTGGCTAGTGACTTTAACCTTGCTTTCTTCACCAACTCCTTGGGCTCCCTGTATCCTACTCTCGGGATCCCTGACACCCTAGGATTACTCACGATACGGTTACAGTGGTTCTTACCACTGGTCTCTTGCATAAAGAAGAAATCATATTTCAAGTTATCCATTCACCTTCCAATCCTGTTGTACTTGGTTTCCCTTGGTTGGTGGAACATAATCCTGTTATTGATTGGGCTAAGGGAGAGATACTGTCTTGGAGTCCTGCTTGTTTTGGGACTTGTTTAATACCCATTCAGCATGTCAGTGCCCTGAACACTGCTCCTCCATTGTCTACAGAGGTTCCTGACCAATATGCCGACCTCGGGGCTGTATTTAATAAAAGAGAGGCAGAGAAACTGCCTCCGCATAGACCATATGATTGTGCCATAGATATTCATCCTGGTACCATGCCTCCTCGAGGCAAAGTATATCCTCTTTCCATAAAGGAGAACCAAATTATGGAAGAGTACATAAAGGAGAATTTGGAGAGAGGTTTTATCCGACGTTCCTCTTCTCCAGCAGGGGATGGGTTCTTCTTTGTGTCTAAAAAAGAGGGAGATTTACGCCCGTGTATCGATTATAGGGGGCTTAACAAGATCACCATTAAGAACGTGTACCCTATCCCTCTCATATCAGAACTGTTCGACAAGTTAAGGGGGTCAGCAGTATACACAAAACTTGATTTAAGAGGAGCTTACAACCTGATACTTATAAAAGAGGGGCATGAGTGGAGAACAGCATTTAACACCAGGAGTGGGCATTATGAATACTTGGTCATGCCTTTCGGTCTTTGTAATGCTCCAGCGGTATTCCAGGATTTTATTAATGATGTGCTCAGAGATTTCTTACAAACCTTTGTTATAGTATACCTAGACGATATATTGATTTACTCTCCCGATCTGAAAACCCACCATGCACATGTCAGACAGGTATTAGCAAAATTACTGGACAATGGTCTTTATTGCAAACTAGAGAAGTGTTTATTCGACATTACTACTGTGAAATTCCTTGGGTATATTATCACTCCAGAAGGTTTTGAGATGGATCCTTCTAAACTCACGGCCATCTCAGAATGGCCTCTCCTTCAAGGTCTCAAGGCCATACAGAGGTTTCTGGGGTTTTCCAACTATTATAGGAGATTTATCAAGAATTATTCCGCTGTAGCCTCCCCTATCATTAATATGACACGTAAAGGTCTTTCGAAGCCCTCAAACAAGCTTTCACTTCCGCTCCCATGTTACGGCATCCTGATCCCAGGATTCCGTTTGTTCTTGAGGTTGATGCTTCCGAGATAGGCATTGGGGCTGTCCTGTCTCAAAGAGAGTCTCCAGGAAAACCTCTACATCCTTGTGGGTTCTTTTCAAGAAAATTATCACCAGCAGAACGCAATTATGATATCAGTAACAGAGAATTGCTTGCTATTGTGTCTGCCCTATCAGAGTGGAGACATTTGTTGGAAGGTACTCTTGACCCTTTATTGATAATTACTGATCATAAGAACCTTACGTACATCGGGGATGCTAAACGTTTGAATGCGAGACAGGCCAGGTGGTCATTGCTACTGTCTTGGTTTAATTTTGTATTGACTTACAGACCAGGTGACCGCAATGTAAAGGCTGATGCCTTATCTCGTCAATATGACACGTATGAATCTAATACACAAGACCACAATCCTATAGTTCCTCCGGAACGTATTGTGGCTTCCACAGTTTTATCTGTCTCCTCACCTTTCCTGGAACGCCTCCAGGCAGTTCAAGTAGGGGCTCCACCTGACAAGCCTCCAGATATGTTGTTTGTACCTGAAAAGGAAAGACAAGAATTACTCATAATGTTTCATGATTCTAAACCAGCAGGTCATCCTGGTATTACTAAGACTCTTACCAGTATCTCCAGACAGTTCTGGTGGCCCACCATGCGACAGGACGTACGTCTGTTTGTTTTGGCTTGTCAAGTCTGTGCCAGAAGCAAAACCAGTAAATCCTTGCCTGTCGGTCTATTGCAGCCTTTACCCATGCCTAAGAGGCCTTGGTCTCATCTATCTATGGATTTTATTGTGGACTTGCCGAAGTCCAAGGGTCATACTGTAGTTCTGACAGTTGTAGACCGCTTCTCCAAAATGGCTCATTTTGTCCCTCTACCTAAGCTTCCTACAGCCAAAGAACTGGCGGTTGTATTTGCTAGAGAGATTGTACGAATACATGGGGTTCCGTCTGAAATAGTCTCTGACAGAGGAGCCCAGTTCGTCTCTCGTTTCTGGAGGGTTTTCTGTGCAGAGATGGGGGTGCGATTGGCCTTCTCTTCAGCATATCATCCACAAACCAATGGGGCAGCAGAGAGGGCAAATCAGGGTCTCGAGCAGTACATACGTTGCTTTACCACACAACAACAAGACAATTGGTCGGAGTTGTTGCCCTGGGCTGAGTATGCACGCAATAACGCCGTTAACGAGACCACTGGCCACTCTCCTTTTTCTGCCATCTATGTTTTTTTCCCTCCGGCTCTACCGCTTCAGTTTACTGAACAGGTCATCCCGGCTCTCGATGACCATCTCACTCAACTGCAAGAGATTTGGAGACAGATTCGAGAAAATATGGAGCGCAATGTTGCTGTCCAGAAACGCAAGGCTGACAGGCATAGGTTACAAGCTCCCTCCTATAACGTGGGGGATAGAGTTTGGTTGTCCACTAGGAACGTGAAGTTGCGGGTGCCTTCTATGAAAATGGCACCTCGGTTTATAGGTCCATATAGGATCATTCGCCGCGTTAATCCTGTGGCTTATGCTCTTGCCCTTCCTAAACATCTTCGCATGCACAACGTCTTCCACACCTCCCTACTGAAGCCATTGTTGTGTAACAGGTACACACGGGTCGTTCCTCCTCCTCTACCTATTCAGGTTGATGGTGAATCTGAGTATGAGGTTAGGAGGGTTTTGGATTCTAGGCTGTGCAGGGGCGCTCTGCAGTACTTGGTCGATTGGGTGGGTTATGGTCCAGAAGACCGGTCCTGGATTCCAGCTTCCGACATGTCTGCCTCTAGGTTGGTCAGGGCGTTCCATGCCTCACACCCCGATCGCCCTGGTGGTCGTCCTGCCGCTCGTCCTGTTGGTCGTCCGGTGGCCTCCAGTGGAGAGGGGGGTACTGTAACGTTGGGAGCTTCCAGCCCTACCTGTGTGCTTGAGGGCAGCATGTCTGATGCTGCTCGCTGACCAATGCCCGGTTTAAATGGAGACAGGCAGGGAGGTGGTTGCATGAGGCGCGGCTTGAGTGGGGGGCGTGGCCTGGTGAAGGTCTTTAAAAACCCTCAGTGTATTCTCAGCAGTTGCCAGATCGTGGTTATCCATACCTGAGCTCCTTGTACCTGACTGCTATATTGAATTAACCCGTTATTGACCTCTGCTTGTTTCTGACTATTCTGCCTTCTGTTGCCCTAGACCATTTTCTTGTACTACGCCACTGCTCTGATATCGACCCGGCTATTCCATTTGACCATTCTGAACTCTGTATTCCTGATTCTGGCTCGGCTGACTACTCCCCGTGTTGTTAACCCTTTCTGTCTAGCTAGTTTACCTGGCCAATTCTAAGGACCAGACAGTTAGAGATCTTTCACGGCTACTCTGTTGGTAGCTTCTGGGCTCTGTGGAGTGTGGGGTGTTAAGTACTGCGTGGTGGGATCTGGGAACCGTGACAGTGATAAGGTTAGGGTTAAGTGCTAAGACGTGTCATAATTAAATTTATTGGTCTGTCTTAAGTTTTTAAAACAAAAGATATTTTGTCTTTTGGGTATAGGAATAAGAGTTAATATTCTGTAATATAGATTTATATTCACAAAATATATGTTTATAATCAAGGTATATTTTATTATATTTACAGTAGGAAATATATACTCGAATAAATATTGTAGAAAGTATATAATTGGTAAATAATAAAAAATTACTAAAGAATAGATTCTGTTGAGTTAACCAGAAAAGAATTTAGCTGATAGTAAGTAATTTCAAAAAGGAGTAGGGATATAAATCAGATGGAGACATCGTGTCTAGTGACTGAGAGAGAGGTTCTTTGTTACGTCAGATTGACCTTTTGACCCGAGATAGGAATATTAAAAAGAAATGGTGGAATTAATTAAGAAGTGCAATACTGCCCTCTAGAGGATAGTAAATATTATAATTGATATATCAATAATATTGACAGTGTCGTCAAATTGACTATAATAAGCGGCAATGTTATTTGCAAGTCAGTCGGAGATTTCAGCATTCAGACTCACACCGCAATGCATTCAGACGTCCATTACTCATGACACTCTGAGAGTCCAAGATTCCAACACTCAGACTCACACCACGATGCAGGCAGATCCCAAGACATGAGGCAATCAAGATTCTCACCAAATTTCTGACTCTCACCAAATCTCTAACTCACATGCATTGATTATCTGATCAATAATCTTCACACATTCCAAAATTATTACATCAGGAATTCCAAGGCAGACTTATCAACATCCAAATTGGACAAGTAATGTATGAAAAAAAAGAATTAATGTAAATATATATATTTGTAGATATTCTTGCAACGTAGACTGAGATTTCTCAGATATTTGGGTTAGATCCAAATTCTAAGTATTTTCTATTCTGCAGATAGAAATATGAAGAAGTGGATATAAGGATTTATTCCTAAAAGAAATGTTGTAAGATTGATACCAATATATATATATTGAATTTGGAAATTACTGTGATTAAAATTAATAAGCAAGGAATTATATAACTACAAAATAAAAATCAAAAGATTAGAAGTTTGATTCTCGAGATTAGGGGAGGATTCACTAAATAAGTTTTTATTACTTATCATTAAATTAGCTCATCTTTTGTTGATCCATGTAGCATAGAGATATATATATATCTATAAGAGCTGGCTGGTTAAACATTGTTTGCTGGGAAATGTATGTTGTATTAAGCAGAAATGTTTATTAACCATTTGCGTATTAGTTACTAACTGGTAAGGTAAATGATATTAATCATATATGCAGTTACTAACCGGAGATACATATATTGTGAAGCTAGTTTTTATATGCTGATGGATTGTGGTTTGTAAATTTTTGTTTATGATATGAGATTTGAAACTTTTTTGTATACGTAATAAATATATATATATTTTTATCCGATTATTGATTATTGTATTTTTCAAAGCAAAACACAGACAATTAAAAGAATTCAGGAGAATTTCTAAGAAATATAAACGATTGATATTTGTGTCTTGTATAAATTTCTTATGAAATAATAATCCCTGATATATTGGAGGCAACTGCCGAGATAGGTCCAGTAAATCCAATATAGACATATTGGAGGCTTGGCTGATAAGTCCAATATATAACGTGTTGTATTCACGTGCAGAGATTATATCCGACAATGTCTGGGGAATCTCTCCCTGTCAGGACCTGCAAACCTGTATCTGGGCGTGCTGCTAGATTGGTTGCCTCTGCTGACAGGCAACAGCCTTCAATTAGGCCTTTTGCAGGGGCACAACAATGGCCAGCAAATTGAAGACCTCAGAATTGCACTGAAAAAATGTGCCTAACAGAGGGATGGCAGCTTGACCTCTCCCCATGATCTGCTCGAGTTCCCAGGCTGAGCTCAAAGTGCCACAGGATGACCCCCTCAGTGTGACCAGCAGACCAGGCACTATATGTCATTTCCAGGGCTGGGTAAGTCACACATGTCCAGGACAACATGGAATCACATCTAACCTGTCTAAAACTGAAGGCCCCATGTAGTTTTTCCTGTGTTGGAAAAACATGTACATATAATGCCTGCTTTTTTATTATTTTCCCACCTCCATGATTTTATATATATATATATATATATATATGTTTATATTCTACCACTGAATTGGGCTGATTTAAATATAACCTATATATTTATTACTGCAAACTTCCAGCATGCCTTTGATAAAAATAAGTCTGTGTGCTGTGGTTGTGCAAATAATATATATATATATATATATATATATATATATTATATATCTGTCCCAAAAATACCCCATTTATACACCTCATAGACAGCAACTCAATAAACACACTTGTCTCAAACACCCCAAACCACCCAGACTCACAGCCACACCACACAGTGATGACACATACGTCACACACACACAGCACTCTCATATGCTCATACATAACACACATTAGAGAGTTTTATTGCTGTGGAGCTTTGTGATACAGTAATGTGCAGTGTGTATGAGTTGTATTGCTGTGGATTCTGTGATCCGCTAATACACACCGCACATAACTTAGTTTTATTTCTCTGTGATATGCTATATCATATAATTAGTATTAATCATTCGTCTATGGGAATGTGTGATGTTTTCCATATTTATGTGAGTGTGGTGTAAACGTTTATGGGTTAACCGTAAAGGTGTCATGGTCCTATAGATAGTATGGAGTTTCTGGGTATCATTCGCAAATACTAAAAGATTAATAAAACTTTTAATTTAATAAAAATTTACTAAAACTGTCAATACCGCTTCCTTGCTGTTTTTTTTTCTTGGGGGGGGTTGACCTTCTGTGGGCATGGCACAAGGGGCACCACAATCTCCTATTGCCCAGGGGCCCCATTAGTTGTCAGTCCGCCCCTGGATGCCACTCTGGTGGGGGGAGACAAGACTCTAGTCCAACCCTGTTTTGATTCAACCAGGAGTTCCAGGAAGAGATCAGCCTTTTTGTGATTTGGCTTGGACGTGAGAGCACATGGCTTGCCATGTGCTGTATTTTCCTGGATTTGGTAAATGAATATTGGTCTTGTTGATCTCTTTGTATATCACTGTACCTATGCTGAGTATTTGTGTTATTGCAGTGTCCAGGGTTTAGTTTAATAATGTTTTAATGTCTTTATCTTTCTGTTTATCCTTTTTATTTTTAAGTAAATCCTTTATACACATCACTGTGTTTGTGTCGTCACTCGCTACTCAATTCTCACGCTATCGGCTGGTATTACCTTTTATTTTTAAATTGAGTTTTCATTACATTTGGCATAGTCGGCAGGATATCACCTGGTAGCGAAAATGTTTAGCGAGTGACGTGCGTTTGGTAGTCTTCACTAGTGTGTTTTAAATTGCTGCTGTTTTAAGATGCCTTTATTTGGAATGAAAGTGTCAGGAAATAATCCTAAATATGGGTCAATACCAGAATGGTGCAGTGTCGATTTAAAACTTGATGCAGATGAACTGATAAAATATGCGGCACCTAATTTAGATGGCGAAGTACACAGTTTAAATCTTGGTGCATACAGTAAAAATTAACGCAATATTGCTTGTAAACCAGGATAAGTTATAATGAAAATGTTTCGGAGAGCATTGATTGAAAAATCTAAATTAGAAAGATTTGAAATTCGTAAAAGATAAATTGTTTGACTTAGGGAATGTTTGAAGTCTCTTAAGACAAAAGGTGATCTGATTAAGGGCATTGATAAGGCGATTGAATTGTACAGAGAATGCCCAGTTACTGAAAAACAATGGAAATTGAGCAAGGATTGTGTTGGAATGAATGGTCTGCATGAATATGCGCATACTGTGAAAGAGGTGTTTAGATCTTTCACAATGACTGAATTAAATGAGCTTGTTAAGCGTTATAAGCAAAATGAGGGTAAAATGTTGGCTGAGTGGATTTTAAGAATTTTTGATGATGGAGCGGATTGTGTGTTTTTTAAATGCATCAGAAGTTGTGTGTATGGGACAGCTAACTTTACATTCCCAAGTCAGAAATGCCTTCAGGAGAGTTAGCTCTGGGAGAAATAATGTCTCTTTAATGGATTTCATCGGAAAGGCTTTGATAAATGTGTTTCCTTTACATGCAGATTTAGAGCCCACATCCCCCTGTATTACAATGGAAGATGTAATTCGCAGGGTTCGCATTATGGGATGTGTTGCTGGATTGACTGCAAATAACTGGGAGGGACCTGATATGGAAGATTTCACTGTTTGTATGAGAAAACAATTGTTAAAATGTGTCAGTGGAAATGAAAGCTTCCATTTTTTTCATTGCTTAAAACTGGAAAAATTCACCAGCTGACGTCCTTGCTGGTGGAGATGGCAGAGTTAAATACCCCAACCAATGTGTGTTAGACTTGTGCACCGATTTTTTTTTGGTTCGGTTCGTTCGGCTTTTGTAAATTTTCGTTTCGGCCGATTTCCATTTCGGTTCCTTTCGTTTTCAATTCGTTTTTCGTATCGACTTTTTTCCGTAATTTCGGAAATTTTCGTGTTTTTCGGAACGTCTGTTCTCCTCGTTTCAAAGTGTCTATTCGTTTTGACGTAAACTAATGGTTTTTCGGATCCGATATTTCTGTCGATACGATAATTCTGTCGATACGATAATTCTTCCATTGAGATTTCTCATGTTTTACAAGAAAGATACATTGAGATTTCTCTGGTTTCCCGGGAAGGATACATTGAGATTTCACTGGTTTCCCGGGAAGGATACATTGAGATTTCTCTGGTTTTACAAGAAGGATACATTAAGATTTCTCTGGTTTTCCAGGAAGGATACATTGAGATTTCTCTGGTTTTCCAGGAAGGATACATTGAGATTTCTCTGGTTTTACAAGAAGGATACATTGAGATGGGAATGATACAAAATTACAGAATCAGCGATATAACCAAAAAATACGTTGTCCGAAATTACTGAAATGGAACCGAAATCAGGAATGGAGTCGAAATTACGAATGGAACGAAAATGATTTTAGATTTTACACATTTCTAGTCCATTCGAAAATTCCGAACAAGTTTCGTTTCGGAAATTTTTTCGGATCTGCCTTTTTGGATCTGAAAATTTTCGGAAAATTGGCCGAATCCGAATGCACAAATCGGGAAATTTTGTGGAAATTCCGAAACCCGAAACGCACATCCCTAATGTGTGTAAAACTGCCTTGATGGAGAAGGAGGCTAGGAGTGAATGTAAGAAATATAAGGTGCAAATGTCTAGACAGCAAGTATGGCATAAATTGATAAGAGCGGGTGTGTGTGTAAGAATGAAAGCGTTGGTATTCCCACAGCAGAGCTAATTAAGAGACGGAATAGAATCCGAGCACGTACTGATAAGGTTTCCGTGATACAGCCCTGGTCCAACTCCCGTTATCCAAGACACCCTGTACCCCTTCGTGAAAAGGGCAGCTGGTGGAGAGCCCCGTCATCATCTTCTAGGGGTCCTGATTCCCATGAATGCAAGGAATGTGGGAACAGAGCATTTGTGAGTGTGGATGGAAGAATGTTAAAGCCTCTGGGCAAGCCCAGTGTTTAAAAGGGGACTGGGGCGGAGCCGAGCCAGCGATGTGAGCAGCCGCATGTAGTGAGAGCTCCCGGTCTCCCTGCTGCAGATTCACTCCCAAACGTACCATCCGCCTGCCAAAAACACTCTGGTGGGGTAGGAACTCACGCCCAAAATGTTGAAGACCCCCAAAAAACAAAAGGACGCAGGTACAGTGGTGGCGCCGATTTTTGCGGCTAGGCCGCGCTAAGACTCTCAAATCCAAAATGGCATCTGGGCACACTCACCGCGACACTCCCTAGATGGGGATTCAATGTCAGGGGGTGAACCAGTAACCAGAGCTGACATACTAGGCTTGCAGGAATTCATAACAGCTGAACTGGCAAAATCTACCCACACACTGTCCAAGGATATTAAAGCGGTGGGCGAACGTACTGCACAGCTGGAGGAAAGAACTGACACAGTGGCAGATTAACTAACACTCTGGCAGACCACGCAGAGGCTCTAGAGGCCCGGGTACATTCGCTGGAGGAGGCTCTGGAGGACCTCTCAAATAGATCACGGTGTAATAATGTCCACCTCCGGGGATTACCGGAATCTGTTACCACGGAAGATTTGCCCGCTACTTTTTTGGGCATTATGAAGAGGTTGCTACCACAGCTAAATTACAACTTGATACAGTGCATCGTTCGCTGGGCCCTCGACAAACCAATACAACTACTCCTCGAGACGTGATAGCCAGACTGCATTATTTTGCATCAAAGGATGCCCTGCTCAAAGCAGCGAGGGCACAGGACTATGAATATGAAGGGGCCGCAATCTCCTTTTTACCAGGATTTGGCTCCTTCTACGTTGGCCAGACGCAGGAAATGGAGGGAGGTCACGGAGCTGTTACGCCAACATGGAATTCGGTACGTCTGGGGCTTCCCCTTCAAGATCATGATCTTCAAAAATAACCGACCCTTTACGTATACATGCCTCTATCAAGCCAAAAATCTTTTACGTATCTTGGATATTCCTGTACCACCTTCTATCGCAGATCTAGCCCCACCACAACCCCTTCCACGCTTAGAACGAGACTGGAGCGCATCTGGGGATTGATCGCATTTGCAAAGACGTGATCTTGCTATTTGGTCCCTTGATTGGGGATCCCTACCCTCAGTTTTGCCATAGTGGCGCTATGGCAGGGGTTCGTTTGTCCACGGCAGATGGATGACTTTCTTCTTTACTTGTTCATAATGTTGATTTTTTTTTTAACAGGCCTTAGGCCTATAACTTGACATGTGTGTTTTCTCTAACTAGAGAGAATCATTTCTCTGGCTTGTTATTACTACGATATCTCTCCTGTCCCTGATCTGTACTTCTATGTATTTTAGATTAGTACCTGGCCATTCTAAGTACCAGCTTCTCAGATTAGGGTTTTCCTTGCTTTTCTGGGTTTTGTCTGCGTGCTGGATGACTCTATATCTTTACACCCATCCTGCGACATCCAGAGCCAGGCTTGCCATTTCAGCTAGAAGTAGATGCTTCAGAGATAGGGATAGCTGCAGTCCTGTCTCAGAGAGAGTGTCCTGAGGGACCGTTACACCCTTGCATTTTTTCTCTAGGAAAATGACACCTGCAGAGAGAAACTATGACATTGGGAACAGAGAATTACTGGCAGTCATAGCAGCCCTCAAAGAATGGTGCTATTTGCTGGAAGGCACCAAAGATCCCGTGATCATTATCATGGATCACAAGACTCTTGTATACATGGGAGACACAAAACGTTTGAATGCTAGACGGGCAAGGTGGTCCTTGTTCCTGTCCAGCTTTAACTTCTTGTTGACATATCGCTCTGGTTCTAAAAACACCAAAGCTGACGCTTTGTCCAGGCAGTTCGAGTCATATGAACAACATACGATCGACCAAAGTCCCATCATTCCTCAAGAGAGGATCTTGGGTACTACTCTTCTTACTGTATCTTCTCCATTGTTGGAAATAATCCAGACCCTTTAGGGTATCTCTCCTACTGAAAGGCCCCCTGGTAAATTCTTCGTGCCTGATGAGGAGAGAACACCAATTATGATGATATATCATGATTCCAAGCCCTATGGGCATATGGGTATAACAAAAGTCTAGCTACAATTGAAAATAAGTTCTAGTGGGCAGGTATGCGAAGGGATATAAAGGACTATATAGCCACTTGCGAAGTGTGAAGCAAGTAGAAGCAAAAATCCCAGGTCCTTACCTATCGGTCTATTGCAGCCATTAACGGTACCTGAAAGACCATGGTCCCACCTCTCAATGGACTTTATTACTGACTTACCAATGTCTCAGGGTCATACTGTGATCCTTACCATGGTAGACACATTCTCAAAGATGGTGCACTTTGTGCCTCTTGCCAAGCTGCCATCCACTAGTGAGCTGGTACCAGTCTTCATTCAAAACATAGTCAGGCTTCATGGGGTCCCTCTGGGAATAGTATCCAACAGAGGGACCCAGTTCGTGTCTCGATTCTGGAGAGGGTTTTGTGAGAACCTGGGTATTGAGTTGAGTTTCTCCTCTGCTTACCACAAACAGACAAATGAGGCAGCAGAGAGTGCCAACCAAAATATTGAGCAATACCTGAATGTTTTGTCTCTGAAAAACAAGATGAGTGGTCGGATCTTTTGCAATGGGCTGAGGTTGCCTTGAACAACTCAGTCAGTGAAACTACAGGTCACTCACCTTTTCATACCATGTATGGATGTGTTCCTCCCATGCTCCCCTCTGCATTACAAGGCACTGCGTTGCCAGCCTTGAATGAACATCTGGACTCCCTAAAAGGGACATGGGAGAAGGTAAAAAATTATGGAGGCCAGTATCTAAAAACAAAAAATAAAAGACAAATGTAGAAGTCCTGCCCCCGTGTACACGGTAGGGGACAAAGTTTGGCTGTCTACTAGAAACATAAAACTTCTAGTACCCTCCATGAAAATGGCCCCCAGATTTATCGGTCCTTACAAGGTTCTGCGCCGAGTTAATCCAGTATCCTATGCTCTGGCATTACCCCCATATCTGCGTATCCATAACGTATTCCATGTTAGCCTCCTTAAACCTCTTGCCTGTAATAGGTACACAAGAGTCACTGCTCCTCCTCCACCTATTCAGTCCAAGGGTGAGGAGGAGTACGAGGTCCCGTGTGGTCTGGTGCGTTCTCCAATACCTGTTGTATTGGGAGGGTTATGGTCCTGAGGATCGTTCTTGGTTGCCAGCCAGCCAAATCCAGGCGCCTTGTCTGGTTCGCCAATTCCACACGGCTCATCCTTCGGCACCTGGGGGTTGTCCTGAGGCCGACCGTAGATGGGAGAGTTTGTTACGTCCTCAGCCCCCGCAGCACTGCCTGGGGGCCTGGGCATCATGCGTTGTTGCTAGCTGGCCGGGTGCCAGCAGTTGCTAATGGCTGATCGGCGTCTGAGGGGGGCGGGGTCTGGTGTGGTCACAAGGAGCCGCCGGGTTTAAAGCAGGGCGCGAGTAATTGCTCATCGACTTGACGTGGAGTAAGTTCCTGCATCGCCTGCTGTCTAGCATTATGCTTTTGATTACCCAGTTACCGACTTGATTTTGTACTAGGACCCTGCATACGTTTCTGACCCATCTATTCCATTTCGATGATTCTTTTGATTATCTCCTTGGTGTTCTGTCTGAGCGGTTCTATGTTTATGTTTAACTGCATGTGTGCTGTTTGGAGGTCTGCCCGCCTCTTTGGCCAACTCACCTCTCGCTCATGGTCTCTGGTAACGAAACCATCTGGTTTGAGTCCTAATCGCAAGGCATCCGAATATGTGTCTATCTGAAAATTCGTGCGATCATATCAGTGTGACAGCGGCCTGTTGCATACACCTTTTGGTTACAGCTTGAACAATTCACCAATTCTGCACAATTCACCAACCACGATAATCTTTCGCTTAAAAACAATTGTAAAATTGATTACGCTTATCTTGTACCAAGCAATGATCATGCCTCCAGGATATGTTTATATGTAACTAGTGTTGATGTGTTTACACTAAGCAATCTTTTGGTCTCGAAACCGATTATTAACTCCCTGGCGTGGGAGACCAGGTCTTATAGTCCTCATTGCCTTGAAATCTTGTATCAGAAAAATCTGTCCTTTAAGATCCTAATTACGCTACTCCAGGGTGAGCGCCATAGCGCCCGTTATAGCTACAGAAGGAAGAGGAAGTGTAGGTCTGGCTCCAGAAAGCATCGTGAGGAGAATCCAGCGTGAAGGGAGAGATAAGGCAGCAGTGTTGAGAATCTCCTGCTTGTGCATGCTGGAGTGCGGGGAGACTGTGCTGCACTGGACACGGGGGCAATCTGGGAGTGTCAGCTGTCGTGCCGAATGAATCGCTGGGTTTGTTTTTCGGTCTGGACGATGAGCTGGCAAGGCTGCAAGCGAGGTGACTGCTGTTGGAGCGGGGATCGCTGGCGTTGATCGACGCAGGCGGACGGAAGCAGGATTTGCGGATCCAAACCCCTGGCAATATCAGTGTCCTTTGAAAAGGACCTTTATTGACGCACCATCGGCTACAGACAAGCTCCTTCCTTTGGCGTATGGGTGAGAGGCCTAAGGCCTATGATTATTCATAGCTGTGAGCACCGGTTGTTTTTCGTTTATTTTGGGTCCCAACGTTTGGCTAGCCGAAGAGACTCCCACTGGCCAGTGGTTTAGGTACCCGGGTACATCTGAACTGAATTACAGAGATATTTGTTTACGGTGCAGCAAATTCAGGGTTAGAATAATCTTTAATTGCCATTAATCATTATTATTTTGTGTTTCCCGCTTTTCTGACATCGCACTTTGCAGATTTGAAAGTTCTATTTACATGTGTGATTATCTATATTGCTTGCACTCAGTAAAAGATCACTTTTAAAAATCTATCAAGGTATGCTGGTGTGCTGTGGGTTTTCAGTTGCCGCCTATTACAGTGGTGAGACTGAAATTCCAGGGATATACAGCAGCTCCTTCGGGGGTGAGCACTACAGACGTATCGGACGATCAATCTCTTGGCATTTCTATGGAGACGTGTGATACGCCAGAGCAATCCTCCGTGCATACACACGTTCTCATAAGGGAGGTTCCATCTACTTCGAGAAAATAACACCTTGTGTTCTGGGAGTTCATACACTGTTCATATTCTTATATAAAAACTCCCAGTACGGGAAATAGATAAATAAAGTATACTCATACGCCCTTCTATAAAACCTCTCATATAAAACCATCTCATATAAAAATTGCATGTACCCTTTTTATTTTGTATATGTCCTTCTTCCTATATAAACAAACCCTAAACATAAAATTTCTACACTTCTTATAAATCCCACATAAAATTGCAACTTTAAACTCAGCAACATAAAAACTCTACAACATAAAAATTTGGATGCAGGATATTAACCCAAAAGGTTGGATGGAAAATTATGTTTTCTGTGATGCTGAAATAAAGCCCGGAATATTTCACTGTTTAAAGGACTTTGTGTGCCATAATTTGCCCTAGAGGACTGCGCTATAGTGCCCCCTGTGACACATGGTGGAGGATACAGGTAATTAGCGCAGAAGAGGTCTGTGGGCATGGAATTTTGGAAAAGTGCCTCGTGAAGTTTCCTGGTGAACTGCTGAGAACCTAATCTGCACACTGCTGTTGCAAAGGAAAACGGTGTGTGCCTGGGTGTAAACCAGAAGGCCTGTGTGTCATGGAGCTGACGTAGCACTCCACACTTCAGACCCCAAGGGACCTTGTGTTCATTTGTATCGTGTGATTTTAAATATATTTTACATCATTTGGTTTTAGTTTAAATTAGTTTAGTGTAAATTGCGTAGCTTTAGTTTTAAATATACTTATATTTCTTTAGGTAAAAATGTGTTTTTTTTAAAGATACTACCTGCAGCGAGTTCAAATGCTTTCTTTCGTATAGATTGTAAAATAGATTTGAGTCAAAAGGGTTTTCTCTTTGTTCATCTGCTATCTGTTTACATGTCTCAGAGGTTGGGAGTCACCATTGTTTCAGCCAAAACTTAACTGATTTCCTTTACAATAGATTATGTAAATGATGTGTGATAATGAAGAAAGAGGAATGTTTATTGTAAATATCTGACATAATGTAATTAGCATTTTAGTAGGTCAATGTGGGTCATTTATGCAAATTATGGCTGTTGGATCTCAGCATAAATTGTGGCGTTTTTGTTCATTAAAGAGCTCAGAGAGAGAGAATCCTGTTGGAACATACAGCCGCATCTGGTGTCTCCTTCAGCTACGCTACACTACACACTCAACCTCAGAAGGCACAGAGCGGCCTTCTGGAAATTCCTAACGGCTCCAGGGCAGAGAAACAGAAGCAGGCGGGTCAAGCTGCTCAAGGCGCTGAGAACAGCGCTCCCAGTAGCCGGGCTGACCGCAACGAAGGGGTGTCTGGAGAGTCAGGACAGGTGGAAGAGAACAGTTCCGTCACATTGGCTGGCAGCAGTGTGGATAGAGGCTCTCCAACACCAATACACCCCGGGATGGCCAACTATACAGCCTGCAAGCAGGACACCCTGAAGGACCTGCTGGAGAGCCGTGGATGGAACAGATACTGAAGTAAGGGTCAAAGGCACAAGTGTGGTGCAACCCGGAGCGAGTGGAGATGTGTCCCCGCTGAGAGAGACCGCAGAGGTTTTTGCCTGCGGTGAAAGAAAACCGTCTACAGAGGACTATGGAGCAGGACAGCTCATTTATTCCTTATGAGCAGAGAATCATAGAGGACATTCAGCTGTGGAGACCCCAAGTGTTGGGGCCTCAGCCCACTGTGAGCCATGGAGACCAGTTGGTGCACTGGCTGCATGCCGCACTCGATCTAGAGTGCGAATACGAGGACTTGCTACAATGTGTGAGTGAAGAGGATTGGGAAACTGATGAGAAGCCTCCCCCAGGCTATGTGTTCCGCGGTCCTGGCGCAGCATGAATCTACTTTAAGTGGGGAGACAATTATGGCAGTCCACAGGCTGCCAGACATGCAGAATTGTGCAGCATCCAGGGGCGCTACCTGGACGTGTATGAGGACTCTGCCTTTTGGCCCATGCTGAAGGGACTCCCTGCTGAGGAATGGGCACTCGAAATAGACTTAAAAAGGTTGCAAACTGCAGCCCGGCTACAAGTCGTTGAAGCCCCTGGAGGAAGCCTCCCCACACCAGCCAGCGGGAAGTGGAAGAAAAAGAGAGGTGGCCGAGCCAAAGCAGACCAAAGCAGAACGCCGTCACAGTCCGGGGATTACAACAGTAAGCCATCTTCCAGCGGGCAGTATCAGGTCACCAGAGAGACTGACACCCAGGCTGTTCCCCTCATGAGAGATGGGGGCCACACAGACCATGGACGATCTGGTCAGCTTGTTACAGGCTGAATTGGTCACTGCTAGAGCACAGATAATGGCCCTGACAGAGACATTACAGAACCAGCAAAATGAGCTGCAAAATGGCCAGAGAGAGCTGGATGAGGTGAGACTATCCTGAGATGCCACGGAGGTGAATGTACAGCGCCTGGAGATGGAGCTCACTGGCTTACGGGACTTACTTACAGCTGCTGAGTGAGCCAAGGATAACGCTGCTCGAGAGCGAGAGGAGGCCATGGCCATTGGCGTTTTGAAAGTCCAGACAGTCTTGGGGGAAAAGGGTCTCCTGGAATCCCAGATTATGGAGCTGGTGGAGAAGCTGACAGCCGAACAGAGTAACGCTGAGCGAGTAGGCCAGAATCTCAAGAAGGCCAGATTGCTGAATGACCAACTGAGAGCAGATGGAGAGGCAGAGCGAAGCAAGGCCCAGCTACTCGAAAAGGCATGTCAACAGCTGGAGGGTCAGTGCCAAGAACTAAAGGCTGAACTCCAGGCTTCTATCACTGCCTGGGAAGGAAAATGTCAAGAGCTACAGGAGCAGCTTGCTGCAGAGACCCAGCAACGCCACAGTATTGGTGAGCAGCTGCGACAATCCAAAAGTATGCTGCGTGTTGCCCACCAACAGCTGGAAAACGAGAGGCTTCAGACCGTGCGGCATCAACAGATCCAGGCCGAGCTTCTGGCATCAGTTGCTGAACTGGAAGCAAGGACCATGCGGCTAGAGGTACAGCTGGAAGCCGAGATCATCGGGCAGCATGCCGTCGGTGAGGAGTTACACCAGACAGATGAGCTGGGAAAAGAAATCAGCCTCACATTGGCAGCGGAGCTCGACCCAGCCCCAGGTGAAGAGCCACCCGCAGAACAGAGCGGGCATCAGGGAGAGGAGGCATTCAGCCTTGCTACCCAGCGGCTAGTGTACCCCGTGCTGCTGGAGCCAGACGCTATGTTGACCACAGAGTGTGCTGGGTCATCGAGGAAGATGGAGACCACTGCCCACCTGCCATGGCAACCGGTGAGTGACCATCCTTAGAGGCTACCAAATTCCTGGTCCCAGGATGAATTTGCATCCATTTGGGATTGTGGGGTGGGCCTCTTTTGAATGTTTGGGAGGGGGGCATCAGCAGAAGAAGAGACTAAGGGCTGTAAATGCTGACTGGGTTCTGGTCCTGGGGCTTCAGAAATATGCTGGAGAAAAAGACATGTGGGGAGGAGGCCCAGTGTGCCCACTACCGAACAATTTTTCTCTGTGGACTGTGGTGGCCTGTTGCGTGGTGCTGGACAAGAGGGGTGTCTTGCCTCTTACCCCGGGACTATGGACCCACAAACCTGCAGCGACCGTCAGACCCCTTTGAGGACCCACTTTGAGGATGGTGCAGAAAAGGGACAAAGTGAGAAGTCTTGTCAGTGGCAAGCGATCCGTTTGGGATCTAAGCTTGCCCTGCTGTTCTGGAAGGGGGGACATATGTCATGGAGCTGACGTAGCGCTCCACGCTTCAGACCCCAAGAGACTCTGTGTTCATTTGTATCGTGTGATTTTAAATATATTTTACATTGTTTGGTTTTAGTTTAAATTAGTTTAGTGTAAATTGCGTAGCTTTAGTTTTAAATATACCTTTTGCCTAATCACAAGTTACTCAAAGTTGTTTACGCTCTACACAAAACCACATTTCTACACTCCCATTCACATACCGTAATAAAAGTACATTTAAAACTAAAGCTAAGCAATTTACACTAAACTAATTTAAACTAAAACCAAGCAATACATTTAAATTCACACCACAAAATATAATTGAACATATAGTCTCTTGGGGTTTGAAGCGTGGAGCGCTAAGTCAGTTCCATGACATCCAGGATCCGGACTCTCCGAATCCGGAGCTGTCATTGCCTAGCACAACGGCACACTGCTTGAAGTCCCTCTCCTCCCTGAGGCCGAGTGGCTGCTGTCACTCAGACACTCACACCGCTGCCTCCCTCATTCAGAAGCCCTGGCGCTGTCCCCTTCATCACATGGTGCACACTGCATGCAGCGGCAGAAGAGGAGAGCAAGCACATGTACATGTACATTGCAGCCCAGCAGCAGCAGTGATTTATAATGCTGTGGATTATGTGCCTGCTACAACCCAACGTTTTTTGTTTTTTTTGAGAAAGTATTTTACCAGGAAGGATACATCAAGATTTCTCTCATTTTCAAGTATGTCCTTTGTGGCGAGTATGTACCGTTAGGTGTCTTGTCCAAGGACACTTAATGGAGAGGTGCTCTTGCTGGAATCGAACTCATGTCTCCACAGGCTCTCTCCACGCAGATCAGTGATGTTACCTCTACTCCACCCAGCTAGTATACTGTGAGTTCTAATGCTATGGATTATGTGTCTGCTCATACACATCCAAAATTGACTGTGTTCTAATGCTATGGATTATTGTGTGTCGGCTCATACAACCCCAATATTTACTGTGAGTTCTAATGCTATATATTATGGGCCCTATTACATTGTTCGCGCACAATTTTGCACGTGCGCAAAAATGCATTAACGCGAGGGGCAAAACCCTTTGCGCTGAACGTCGTATTGCAACGTTCGCGCATATGATGCACGTTAATGTCTAACGCGAGTGACCCTGCGCGAATGCAAGTTCATGCGCGCATCCTATACTTAACATTGTGAGGGCAAATGCGTTTGTGCGCTGGTCCGCGGATTGTATTACAATCGATGCGCAACTTTTTACGAACAACGTTTGTGCACATAATTTTAACATCTTTTAAAAGCTGGTAGTAACCGCAAATCTGAACGTTCTGGCCAAAACGAAATACAACAGCACGAAAAAAAAATACAGCACAGTATAGTTACACATTCTACACATACCCAAACAATAAAATAGAGAGGTTGTGCGTGTTTTTATTATTGCTGCAGCATATATACTCAGATTGATTTTGGCAGGCGCAAAAACTGAACGGGAGACAATTGTGGTTCTTAATTCTGATTGGCTGAATCGCATCAAAAAACAGTCTGCCCACCGTTTTCTGTGCGCAATGTTAATGCGTGCACTTTTTTGCGCGTCTTTTTTTGCCCTTTGTGTCTGCTCATACACCCCCAATATTTACTGTGAGTTCTATGCTATGGATTATGTGTCTGCTCATATACCCCCAATATTTACTGTGAGTTCTAATGCTATGGATTAGGTGTCTGCTCATACACCCCAAAGCTTACTGTGAGTTCTAATGCTGTGGATTATGTGGCAGCCTCACCCAGGGGCAGACTGACCCATCAGGCTCTCGGGCACTGCCCGAGTGCCTGCGGGTTGTAAGGGGCTGGTTTTGGCTGGCTCAGTGGGCCCCTCTCAGCTCCGGTATCCAGAATCCGGAGCCAGTGGCGGCTCTCTAATTACACACAGAGCACACTGAGCGCACAGTGGCTGTTGATGCTGAAGAGATGGAGTTAGAGTGCTGCAGTGCCGCAAGAGAGGACACATGATTGGCGGTGAGTGTCTGTTGGAGTTCTCGCCACCGTTCTGTGCAATCCGCTACCATCCTCCATCTGCTGCTGGTCTATTTCGTTTCAGGGTCCCGGGGTTGCTGACCTCCCGCTTGGCGTTTCTCGGAGCCGGGGTTTTGCCAGGATAGACGCTCGTTGAGGGGATGGGGTAGTATCCGCGTCCTGTGTGTATGAGGACGGACAGCCTGTGTCCTCCATAGCCAGAGAGCGGTGTTTGTGTGTCGCCCTCCTCGCGCTGCTACTGTATTTGTTTGTACGTGGTTCCGGTGTGTGAAGCTGTGCAGGTCCCAGGCCTCACTCAGGCGCTTGGCTTAACGTTACTGCGGATAGTCTTGCTGTGCCATCCGTTGCTGCAAGGGTACAGGGTCTGCTGGTGGTTATGTGGTAGGACCCCTACTGTAGCTTTGCCTTGCCTCCCCCCGTTTCTCTTCCTTTGGTAGTGCTATACATGCCTAGACTTATCCCTATGGTTTGTAAAGGGTGGGGGTCTGTGTGCACAGTGAAGTGAGACATGAAGGGATGGCCGCCTAGCTCAGGATTCTTTGGAATCGGTTTATCTGCATGTCCTTTTCACCCCTTCCTCCTCATGGCAGTTTGTAGCCAGGGTCTGCCTCGGGCTTGTGACGCTAACCCACTTCCTGGCAGCCAGCAAGGCCTGTGTGCTGCTTCATAAAGTGCCAAAGTGCAGGCAATGCCTGCCGCACAAACCTTAAGTATCCCATGATGAAACGGGTATGCTCCCTTTGATCAAGTGTAGTCTGCTCTTTTCTTTGGACAGTACTGGATGAGCTGTTGTAATGCAGGGTACTGCATATGGATAATGGTAACCATTCCATTAAGGGAGCACTTCACTTGTCAGTTTGTGGCTGCACATGTGCAATCTACATGCTATATGCTGCTAGGTCCCTTTATGGGCAGCTGGACAAGGGATGGGGTGAAACACCACAAAAGTTGCTTTTGGGCATAAACAACTTCAAAACCAGAGCAAATATATGAATATAAATTTGAGTATACATTAAAACATTCTTACTCAGATCACCACCTAAAGATGTTGCACTCAATGTTTCTCTATTAGCTTCTGGGAGGACAGCTAAAACCTTCTAACACACAGCCTGAACAGATTCCATGGTGATTGCACCATCTCTCCCTCGATTCTTAACACTACTAAAATGTATCTAGTCGGGATCTAACAAGTGATTCCCTGTAAAAAATAAAATTCAAAATTCCCTTTTCATGCAGTCCCTTCAGCTCTTTGACAAAGTTGTCTGTCCACAACCCTGAAGATTGTCTGTTAGAACCCACTGGGTAGATTTCAAGTGGCTGGGCCCATGTGAGTGCATTAACTATACTGGCACACTACAGCAGCCATTATTTAAGTACTTGAAATAATCTGTTTTATGCTGGGTAATCTGACTACAAATTGTCAGTGCTTCTTTTAAAGTGCTATGAGCAGGCTAACCAGGCCATCCTCATCCTCCAAGTCCTCTGCCAGCCAGGCTTCTAGTGCTTTACAGTCCACCTCAGCTGCCAAAGCATCTAATGCAGCCTCCATGTCCACAGCTACTCCTGCCGTAGCCTCGCTATCACACACGGAGGAGTCAGCTGAATTGTTTGACTACAATGAGAGTGACATGCTGCTTGAGGATGCGCAGCAAGTACAGTGCTCTGATTCAATCTCTGAGGTTGAGCAAGGGAGTATAATCAACCTAGAGGAAGGGGGTGCCAGTGATGACACACAAATAACTGGCACTCATGTTGCCCCAGCAGCTGCAGCATACTGCCAAGTTGGCTCCAGTGACAAGGAGATAGGGGGTGAAGATGACATTGATGATGAGGTCACTGACTCCACCTCGGTGCCAGATTGAACTGAGGAATCAAGTGAGGAGGAGGGGGAGGAGGAGGAGGAGGCACAGCAAACATGAGGCACAACATCCTCTGTAACCAACCGTAGCACTAGCCAGTCCAAGGCATCACATGTCAGAGCTGCTCCGGTGCAGAGCGCTGTTGTCTCAAAGAACACATGCAGGAACTCTGCTGTCTGGGAGTTCTTTAAGAAATGTGCAGCAGACCCCACCGTTGCTTTTTGTAATCTATGTCAGATGAGGCTGAAGCGTGTGATAAACACCGGACACTTGGGTACCACGTGCTTGAGGCGACATATGAACAAGTGCCACACATCCCGTTGGCGCAAAACTTTGCGTAGGTCCTCCTTCTCATCTGTCTCTACCCACACTGTATGTCCTGCCATTTCATTGCCTGCTACAACCTCCACTGACAGGGATGATGCAACAGCAATGGATGTACCAGGTCCTTCCTCACAATGTGACAGCATCCCATCAGCTGAAGATTTACACAGTCAGATTACGTTGCCGCAGCTGCTGCAGCGAAAGAAAAAATATAGTCCCAACCATCCCCAAGCACAGCGTCTAAATGCCAGCTTAGCAAAATTACTCGCATTGCAGCTGCTGCCTTTCCAGCTGGTGGACTCTGTTCCCTTCCGTGAATTTGCTGAATGTGCTGTACCACAGTGCAGGTTCCAAAATGCCATTACTTTTCACGCAAGGCCATTCCAGCACTATACCAGCACGTGGAAGACAATGTTATCCAGTCATTGGGAAAGGCAGTCAGCAGCAAGGTGCATGTCACTTTAGACACGTGGTCCAGCAAGCATAGACAGAGTCGTTACATTTCCTTCACGGCACACTGGGTAACTCTGATTGCAGCTGGGAGGGATCCAAGACGGGGCTCTTTGCTGGAGCTTGTTCATCCACCACGCCTCCAGAAAGCTGCTTGTATGAGGTCTGTCTGCTCCACCACCACCACCTCTTCCTCCTCCTCCTCCTCCTTCTCTGTCTCTGGCGAAGTGGCAATTAAACCGACGCCTGACAGGGTCTACGCAATGGCTCAAGCAAAAAGATGCCATACTGTGCTTGAGCTGGTTTGTTTAGGGGACAGGAGCCACACCGGGTCAGAAATTTTGTCAGCCCTGCAGGGGCAGGTGCAGAGATGGTTAACACCACGCCAGCTTGAGCTGGGAATGATCGTCTGTGATAATGGCAGCAACCTTCTCTCCGCCCTACACAAGGGTAAAATTGACGCATGTACCATGCCTAGCACACGTCCTAAATCTGGTGGTACAGCGTTTCCTAACCAAGTACCCAGGGCTGCCAGAGCTTCTCATCCAGGCCAGAAAAGTCTGCAGCCACTTCAGACGGTCATTCCCAGCAAGCGTTCGCCTGGCAGAAATTCAAAGAGAATTTCACCTTCCCACAAACCGTCTGATCGGTGACATGCCCACCAGGTGGAACTCGACATTAGCAATGCTGCAGCATCTGCACAAGCAACAGAGGGCCATCAACGAGTACCTGTGTGAGTATGGCACAAGGACAGGTACAGGTCAACTTGGTTTTTTTCCCCCCCCGCAGTGGCTGATGATGAAGGATGCATGCACTGTACTGTCACCATTTGAGGAGGCAACGAGGATGGTGAGCAGGGACAGTGCATGCATCAGTGACACAATTCCTTTAGTGTTCCTGCTGGAGCACACTCAGCGGGGAATTATAGATGTGGGAAGGAAATGGTATCCTAAGGCGCTGTGCGGTGTTGAGATTATGGTGTTTTAATGGTGCGTGTGCGCTGCCGATTTAGGCTGGGGTCAGACCAGCGCACTTTTAACGTGCGTTCTGGCACACATAATTACGGCCGCACTAGCAGCAGATGACGGGCAATGACGGCCATTATACGATGTACGGCCGCACAAAAGTCCGGCCGTGCAACGCAAGTGGAATTTGAACGCATTTTTCTGAGAACGCTGAACTGCTAGTACTGACGTACTGAGTGCGCAGCTGCGGCATAGCGGCGTGTGTGCGTGATTAGGAGATGTCAGACGCTGCTAATGTCCAGCCTACATAACGTCCAGACGCAAAAAGAGTTTTATTGACGATCCGTACAAAATCACGCCCGAAAATGCGCGTCGTCTGACCGTTTTTGCGCATTCCGTGAAAAATACGTCAATGCGTTCGGACGCACTTTTTCACGTTCGCGGGGAAAAATGCTTTCGTCTGACCCTAGCCTTAGGGGTGGTTGCAGAGCCTTGTTGCTGCTACAGGTTGATTGGGAGGAAAGTGTGGGGTACCCCTTAGTCAGGCGCTACTCGCTAGTCGTGTCTGTTAAAGTAGCGGTGTAATCGCTCTTAAGGAATTTCAACAATATAATGAGGTATGGCAATGCTAATTTAACAGCTTTGTGTACCATAAAAAATTAAAACCGAGTATAGAAAAATGTGTAAATATTCATATTAAGAACATACGCCCTCTGGCTTCGGGGGTGATGAATCACAGTCTTTAAAAATCACAATAAATCAGTCTTTTATATTGATACAAACATACGCCCCCTGGCTTCGGGGGTGATGAATCTCAGTCTCTAAAAAGCACAATAAATCAGTCTTTGTGTTGCATAAAAAGAGAAAAGAAAAATAATTAAAAATAATTAAAAAATAATAATAATTTTCCTCTTAATGATTGAGAGTGTCCTTTTGGTCTTGACTGCTTCCGCTCCTCTCGTCCCTTCAAAATTCCTCCAAGAAAGAAAGAGGGGATTAAGGATACGTCCGCGTCTGTCAGATAAACCAGAGAGTAAGGATTGATACACTTACGCTAGTGCGGTGATGGATGCTGCTCTGTCTGTTGCGCTCTGCCCAGAAATCCTCTTTGTATCTGCTCCTTCGTGCCTTGTCTTTTGAATTTTCTCGTCCAGGATACTGCAGAAGGCTTCCCTTTATACGGTGCCTTCTGGTTGCTGGCGATGTTAAAAGATGGCAACTGGATGCAGCAGGAGGTTGGCTTGTGCAAAAATTTATTAAGACAGATCACATCAAATAATAACGCAATCAAAGATAAAAGAAAAATAAAAATATTATAAAAAGTTAGAAAGTAAAAAAAACCATAAGTCCATAGGAGGTAAAAAAGTCTTTAAAAGTGGGCATAGGGGTCTCCAAGACGCGTTTCGCCGGCTCCCTGGCCAGCTTCATCAATTGTTAAATTAGCATTGCCAGCGTTCCCGCTGTGGCCCGAGCCCGAACGCCGCCGCCGCACATTGCCGGCGGCCGGCGTGCTTCCTGTTACAAGGGCCAGCTGACAGGAGGTGGAGCCGCTCGCCTGGCTGTTTCATAGTTCCCAGGCGAGCGGCTGCACTTCCTGTCAGCGGCCACTGAAGCAGGAAGCACGCGGCCGCTGGCAGAGGAGCAGAAGCAGCAGCAGCAAAGGTGAGCTGGGCTGGGGGCAGTATCCCTGAGACCTGGGGGGGGCAATATCCATGAGACCAGGGGGGCAATATCCATGAGACCAGGGGGGCAATATCCATGAGACCAGGGGGGCAATATCCATGAGACCAGGGGGGCAATATCCATGAGACCAGGGGGGCAATATCCATGAGACCAGGGGGGCAATATCCATGAGAGCTGGGGCATTATCCATGAGAGCTGGGGCATTATCCATGAGAGCTGGGGCAATATCCATGAGACCAGGGGGGCAATATCCATGAGAGCTGGGGCATTATCCATGAGAGCTGGGGCAATATCCATGAGAGCTGGGGCAATATCCATGAGAGCTGGGGGCATTATCCATGAGAGCTGGGGCAGTATTCATGAGAGATGGGGGCATATCCATGAGACCTGGGGCAATATCCATGAGAGCTGGGGCATATCCATGAGACCTGGGGCAATATCCATGAGACCTGGGGCATTATCCATGAGAGCTGGGGCATTATCCATGAGAGCTGGGGCAATATCCATGAGACCAGGGGCAATATCCATGAGACCTGGGGCAATATCCATGAGAGCTGGGGCATTATCCATGAGAGCTGGGGCAGTATCCATGAGAGCTGGGGCATTATCCATGAGAGCTGGGGGCATTATCCATGAGACCTGGGGCAATATCCATGAGAGCTGGGGCAATATCCATGAGAGCTGGGGCATTATCCATGAGACCTGGGGCAATATCCATGAGAGCTGGGGCATTATCCATGAGACCTGGGGCAATATCCATGAGAGCTGGGGCAATATCCATGAGAGCTGGGGGGCATTATCCATGAGAGCTGGGGCATTATCCATGAGAGCTGGGGCATTATCCATGAGACCTGGGGGCATTATCCATGAGACCTGGGGCAATATCCATGAGAGCGGGGCAATATCCATGAGAGCTGGGGGCATTATCCATGAGAGCTGGGGCAATATCCATGAGAGCTGGGGCATTATCCATGAGAGCTGGGGGCAATATCCATGAGAGCTGGGGCATTATCCATGAGAGCTGGGGCATATCCATGAGACCAGGGGGCAATATCCATGAGAGCTGGGGGGGGCAATATCCATGAGACCAGGGGGGCAATATCCATGAGACCAGGGGGCAATATCCATGAGAGCTGGGGCAATATCCATGAGAGCTGGGGCAATATCCATGAGAGCTGGGGCATTATCCATGAGACCTGGGGCAATATCCATGAGACCTGGGGCATTATCCATGAGAGCTGGGGCATTATCCATGAGAGCTGGGGCATTATCCATGAGACCTGGGGCATTATCCATGAGAGCTGGGGCAATATCCATGAGACCAGGGGGGCAATATCCATGAGAACTGGGGCATTATCCATGAGAGCTGGGGCATTATCCATGAGACCTGGGGGCATTATCCATGAGAGCTGGGGGGCATTATCCATGAGACCTGGGGGCATTATCCATATGAGCTGGGGCAATTATATCCATGTGAACTGGGGAAAATATATCCATATAACCAGTGCTGTGCATATTATTCTTGGGGTTCAGTGCTGTGTATGTTATTCTGGGGGCTCAGTGCTGTGTATATTATCCTGGAGGCTCAGTGCTGTGTATATTATTCTTGGGGTTCAGTGCTGTGTATATTATTCTGGGGGCTCAGTGCTGTGTATGTTATTCTGGGGGTTCAGTGTTGTGTATGTTATTCTGGGGGCTCAGTGCTGTGTATGTTATTCTGGGGGCTCAGTGCTGTGTATATTATCCTGGAGGCTCAGTGCTGTGTATATTATTCTTGGGGTTCAGTGCTGTGTATATTATTCTGGGGGCTTAGTGCTGTGTATATTATTCTGGGGGTTCAGCGCTGTGTATATTATTCTGGGGGTTCAGCGCTGTGTATATTATTCTGGGGGCTCAGTGCTGTGTATATTATTCTGGGGGCTCAGCGCTGTGTATATTATTCTGGGGGTTCTGCGCTGTGTATATTATTCTGGGGGTTCAGCACTGTGTATATTATTCTGGGGGTCTGTGCCTGGAGATATATATATATATATATATATTGTATATAAAATGCGTTAGTCCAGTTGCCACAATAACGAGTATACCTGTACGTAGTGATACCTTTCACTGATCAGTATAGTTTCCAGTTTACACTCTTGAAAGCTTGTCTTTTAAATGTAAAGTTAACCCAATTAAAATGGTATCACCGGCACGCGCTGCTATACTCGTGATATATATATATATATATATATTTTCTTCAGGTAATGGGGGTTGTGGAATTCGTGGGTGAGTTCCCTCACTTTTTTTCCCAGGACTTGACCCCTGATATATGCCCTCTTGGAGGGCACTCTAAAAAAACGAATTTTCAGCACCATTAACTTGCATCGGTTTCGAGTCCGGGTTCGGGTTCGGTCCCGAACAAATGGGAAGTTCGGGTTCGGGCTCGAACCGAACTCGGGGAGTGTTCGGCTCATCCCTAATCCTGAACCACTGGCACTAATGATCCTGCTATCTAGTGAAATTCCTCTTGTCTTCCTCAACCCCAATCCCTCTAGAGTATAAACTCTTACTGTATGAGCAGGGCCCTCTTGTTTCCATCCTATGTCCGTTTATATGTATTTCTTTCACTTTGGTTATTGTAAAGCACTGCGGAAACTGTTGGCGTTATATAAATGATGACAATAATAATAATGATGGAACGTATCTATCACCAATTAATTCATCCTCTGCTCCTGGTGATTATTGTAAGGACTCAACCCTATGCAGGAAAGAGGTCGAGGGTTATCAGAAAATTACATGGCAGCCTCTTCGTGAACTTGGTGAGCTGGACCCCCCCCCCCATGGACTCCAGCAATGTATGCTGTTACTTGACACTCCATAGATAAGATAAGATCCAGCTGTGGGGAAGAAGGAAGAAGTCAGGATTAGAGCCTGAGAGGGAGTTAATGACCATGAGTAAGTACTGCATATCCGAAGAGCAGAGAGCATGAATTTATTGCAGGGAGATCAAGTCAATCATAAGCAATAGCCTGGGCTAAGAATCTGGCATGGGATGACTATCATCATTTCCTCACTGGGTACAGAGTAGGGATGAGCCGAACACTGCTCGAGTTCGGTTCGAAGCCGAACCCGAACTTTCCAAATGTTCAGATCAGAACCCGAACCCGAACTCGAACCCCATGCAAGTCAATGGGGCTGAAAATTCGGTTTTTAGGCTAGGGTCAGACGAGCGCAATATTAACGTGCGTTTAGCCGCACTTAATCGCGGCCGTGCTAGCAGCAAATGATGTCTAATGCCGGGCAGCATACGAAGAACGGCCGTACGAAAGTGCGGCCGCGCAACGCAAGTGGCAAACGAACGCATTTTTTTCGAGAACGTCAAACTGCTAGTACTGACGTACAGAGTGCGCTGCGTCCGCTAGCAGCGTGTGTGTGTGATTAGGAGAGGTCAGACGCTGCTAATGTCCGGCCAACATCACGTCCAGACGCAAAAAGTGTTTTATTGATGATCCGTACAAAATCACGGACGAACATGCGCATCGTATGACCGCTATCGCGTATTCCGTGAAAAAATACGTCCATTCGTTCGAACGCACTTTTTCACGGACAACGCGAAAAATGCGTTAGTCTGACCCTAGCCTTAGGCTAGGGTCAGACGAAAGCATTTTTCCCTGCGAACGTGAAAAAGTGCGTCCAAACGCAATGACGTATTTTTTCACAGAATGCGCAAAAACGGTCAGACGACGCGCATTTTGGGGCGTGATTTTGTAAGGATCGTCAATAAAACTCTTTTTGCGTCTGGACGTTATGTTGGCCTGACATTAGGAGCGTCTGACATCTCCTAATCACGCACACACGCCGCTATGCCACAGCTGCGCACTCAGTACGTCAGTACTAGCGGTTCAGCGTTCTCAGAAAAATGCGTTCAAATTCCACTTGCGTTTCACGGCCGGACTTTTGTGCGGCCGTACATCGTATATTGGCCGTCATCTGCTGCTAGTGCGGCCGTAAATACGTTAAAAGTGCGCTGGTCTGACCCCAGCCTAAGAGTGCCCTCCAAGAGGGCATATATGCTAGATATTTGCCATAAAAAGTGTATGGGGGTCTGGGTAGTGCCCTGGGGGACAAGGACAAAAAGTAAAAAAAAAACGTTTTTAAAGGGTCAGTGAGTTTTCCATGAAATAAGGGTTAAAAATAAAAACGAAAAATTCCTTCAAATATCGTGCCTAGGAGGTCCCCATAACCTGCCCGTGAAGTGGCGGATTTCTAGGATGTATAGAAATATGTAAAAACCAAAAAATGACATTTCAAATGACGGTAAATGCTTTTCCTTTAATCTATCCATAAACAACTGCTTGGGGCGGCAGTCTGTATGAAAAGAGGAGACATTTTCGGACACGCAGAAAAAGTTTACTGATTTTTTGGCGGTGAAAAGCAGGAGAATGACTGGAGAATGGAAAATTCTAGGTCAAAATAGCCAAACCAGAAAAATTCTCCCATTTAGGCTAGGGTCAGACTAGCGAATTTTTAACATGCGTTTAGGCGCACTTAATCACGGCCACACTAGCAGCAAATGACGGGCAATGACAGCCAATATACGAAGTACGGTCGCACGAAAGTCCGGCTGCGCAACGCAAGTGGAAAATGAACGCATTTTTTTGAGAACTCAGAACCGCTAGTACGGACGTACAGAGTGCGCTGCGTCCACTAGCGCGTGTGTGCGTGATTTGGAGACGTCAGACCCTGCTCATGTCCGGCCAACATAACGTCCAGACACCCAAGGTTTCCTGGTTTGGATCCGTAAAAAATCACGCACAAAAATGCGCATCGTATGACCGTTTTCGCGCATTCCGTGAAAAAATAAGGCAATGCGTTCGGACGCACTTTTTGACGGTCGCTGTGAAAAATGCGTTAGTCTGACCCTAGCCTTATCTCACTTTCCAAATCGGCTATTTGGTCCAGATTGTTCTCTTTTCCTGCCATTCTCCTGGTTTTCACCTTTATCTGAACAACCCTGAGAGAGAGGTGAAAGCCAGGAGAACTGGCAGGAGAAGAGAACAATCTAGACCAAATAGCCAATTTGGAAAGTGAGTTAAATAGGAGAATTTTTCTGGTTTGGCTATTTTGACCTAGAATTTTCACTTCTCCAGTTATTCTCCTGCTTTTCACCGCTCTCTGAATAACCCTGTGAATGTTTAATCCCGAGGTGAAAAATAACATTGCTTAAGGCTGGGGTCAGACGAGCGCAGTTATCACGTCCGTGTTGCCGCACATTTGTACGTCTGTGGCAGCATAGCATTCTGATCAATGGAGCCCCACACACGAATTACGTCTGCACGGAAGTGCGGATGCATGGCGGACGCAGCAAACGGACGCAGGTTAGGCAAGAACGTAATACTGCTAGAACGGACGTGCGGAGTGCGCCACGTCCGCAACGTCCGTGTAGCTTTGTATGTGAGTGATCAAACGAGGTCAGATGGACTGCATTTATACGTCCAGCATTTTTGACGGACAGAATGTTTTTTCATTTTAATTTATTTTCCCAGCTACATCAGTCAAAAAATACGTCAGTGAAAAAAACGGACTGTTTGGCCACTACCTTGTTGTCAGTCAGTAAATACGTCCGTACTGCACGGACGCACAGTCCGTACAAAATGCGCTCATCTGACCCTAGCCTTAGATGTTATTTTGAATTTTTTTCAAAAACCAGTTAACCACTTGGATGCTATGGACGCGCTCAGCGCGTCCAGCCAAGTGGTTCTCCTGTGCTATGGACGTGCTGAGCGCGTCCATGCACAGGAGGCAGCAATCTTGGATGTCAGCCCAGCACTCCGGGACCCCGGCGGAGCAATTAGATGTCATCGCGGCGGCGCAATGACATCTAATTCAGGCGCCCCCCCGCATGTGCGGAGGAAGTGCCTGAAAGGGAGGGGGGGAGGTCCTTCGGACCTCTCTCCCTCCCAATCGCCAGGGGGCAGAGGGTTGATCCAGGCACCGTTTGGAAGGGCACAGCCTGTCCTTCCAAACGATGGCTGTGATTAACCCCTGGGGAGCCGGATCACGAATCGGCGCTGAAAAGCGCCGGATCGTGATCCTCTCCTGGAGCTGGCCGACATCTTGGATGTTGGCCAAGCCTCCAGGAACTCCCCCTGAGGACTGGCGTCATCGTGCATAGCACGATGACGCCAGTCCTGGAGTTAACCCCTAGCTGCCACCAATGGTGGAGATAGGGGGTTCATTGGAACCCCCTATCTCCCGATTCGTGGCAGCTAGGGGTTAATGTTTGATATCGTTGGATCGGCCAGAGCATGGCCTTTCCAAGGATACCAAACATGAGCTTAAAAAATGTTTTTTTAAAAAAAAACTAAATTAAAAAATAAAAATATTTAAAAAAAATTCTAAAAAAAAAAACAAGTTTTTTTGTTTTTGTTTTGTTAATGCAGCAATATTGTTTCCATTTCAATTATAATGTGAACAATAATGCTGCACTAACGATTTTTGGATGCGGTGCGTTTGTTAAAAAAAGTGAAATTTTCCCCAAAAAAATGTAACGAGACCCCATTTCTAATTTTTTTAACAAGCGCACCCCATACAAAATATAACCGCAAATGATCGCATGTTTAAATGTGAAAAAAAACACTTTACACATAATAAATTATTGAAAATTCAAATTCTATTGCATTTTTGTTATAATATACAGACATGACATAACGTATACATATAATAATGACATATTATGAATCTGCCAAGTCTGCCGGAAAGAACGATATATAATATGTCTGGGTCATATATCAAAATATGGCTACAAAACGCGGTTAAACATGATGAGCGAAAGCGGTTAAAATGACCTCAGCACAGAGATGTGAAAAGCTTCAGCAGCGAAAGGGTTAAATGCAGCATATTAGGATGTTTTAGGGAAATTAATTCTCAAATCTCAATCAGAAGCAGACACCACCCCTCCCTCAGTATGGTGTACAATGTATCAAATTGATTACCAGACTAAAAACACCTGGTGTTATGCCCATTTATGAACAGAGGTCATTTAGAGTTGATAATCTTTCCACGTACACATTCGTTTTTAATTCAATATCTAATAAACCGTTGTTTATAATATTCTGCAGTAAAGAGTCTCTTTATTTCTAGATTTTTTAGTATTTTTTTTAAGCATTTTCTATACTTTTTTCAAAATGTCTTTTTTTTTTCGAACTCGAACCGAACACGCCCAAAAAGTTCGAAATTCGCAAACTTTCGAACTGCCAAAGTTCTGGTCGAACTCCGAACCGTCCGAACTCGAACAGCTCATCCCTAGTACAGAGGAGGGATCAGCTACTTGCTGATAGATGGGTCTGTTTAGGGTCCTACAAACAATCCATTGTCTTTCTGTCTGGATCTAGTTTCTTTTCTGCTTTAATATTTATCTTTGTCTAGTCTTCGATTCCTCCCTCCTTACCTAAGCCTCTCTATAGCGTTTCTTTATTACCCTGTCAGTGTTGCTCTAGAGAGGTATCTATAGACTTAAAGCTTTAGAGATGATGCCAATGGAGGTATTTTTTATTTTTCGAAGTGGTTCATGGACAGCACTTTCCTGTATATTTTTAAAGGGTCCCTTAGGGGTTTTATAACTCTCACCCTAATAAATCTAGTCTGGTAAAAGAAGAATTTTAGCAATTGTAACAATTTATTTAATTTAAAACTTTGAGGAGATGGTCTTATTCAGATGCTTTCAGCATACAACAGACTCCTCATCCTGTATCACAGCAATAAAACTCACAGTAATGTGCATGAGCGTATCGCTGAGCTCCACAGCAATAAAATTTACAGTAATGTGCGCTGTGTTTGATCAATTACTGTGAGTTTTGTTGCTGTGGAGCTCTGTGATACACTCATACACAGCACACATTACTGTGAGTTTTATTGCTGTGGAGCTCTGTGATAGGCTCATACACAGTGCACATTAGTGAGATTTATTTCTGTGGAGCTCTTTGATACACTCATACACATTGCACATTACTGTATCAAAGAGCTCCACAGAAATAAATCTCACTAATGTGCACTGTGTATGAGTGTGAGTTTTATTGCTGTGGAGCTCTGTGATACCCTCATACACAGTGCACATTACTGTGAGTTTTATTTCTGTGGAGCTCTTTGATACACTCATACACATTGCACATTACTGTATCAAAGAGCTCCACAGAAATAAAACTCACACTCATACACAGTGCACAATACTGTGAGTTTTATTTCTGTGGTGCTCTGTGATACACTCATACACAGCGTACATGACTGTGAGTTTTATTGCTGTGTAGCTCTGTGATGCACTTATACACACCGCACATTACTGTAAGTTTTCTTGCTGAAGAGATCTGGAATATGCAGTGTGTCAGTAATGTACAGTATCTTTTAAAGTGATCAGCAGTTTCCCACATTTGACACAGGGACTTTCTGTGCTGCAGTCTTAGCTGCAATGAGTGGGTGATGGCTACTGCAGCAAAGCGGTGGCCATCTGTAAGTCTGAGGGGGCGCAATGGATCCTCCAATTCGCTGCTGGGTCCAAATGGATTTTCTTCACATGGTTTTCAAAAAGATTATTTTAATGAGTTAAGAAATAAATTCTTTAGCACACCAAGGTGCATGTGGGTGTTCGGTTGAAGGGGGTGGGGTTTGTATGGGTGTGGCCTCCTGTGGGTGCAGCACAAGGGAGGGCCCCATGATGATTTGTTGCCCGGGGGCCCCCTTAGTTGTCAGTCTGCCCCTGGCTACACCCCAAAGTTTACTGTGAGTTCTAATGCTGTGGATTATGTGTCTGCTATACCCAAAGTTTACTGTGAGTTCTAATGCTGTGGATTATGTTTCTGCCATACACAAAATTTACTGTGAGTTCTAGTGCTATGGATTATGTGGCTGCTCATCAGGGGCGGACTGACAGTTAATGGGGCCCCTAGGCAATAGGAGTTTGAGGGGCCCCTTGTACCACACGCACATTAGGCCACACCTATACAAAACCCCACCCATACAACGCACAATTTACAGGTACATTGTTGTGTTAAAGAATTTATTTTTTCACAAAAGTTTCAAAATAATTTTAACGACTTAATAAAATGCAATCAGGCCCCAGCGAATTCGAGAATCCATTGTGCCCCCTCCACACATACAAACTGCCACTGCTCTGCTGCGGCAGCCGTCACACACTCATGGCAGCTACAGCCGCGACACAGAAGGTCCCTGTGGCACACGTGGGAAACTGCCAATCACCTTTCAGGTTTAAAAGATACTGTGGTACATTACTGACACACCTGTACATACTGCCCATTACAGAGCTCCACAGCAATAACACTCACAGTAATGTGCAGTGTGTATGAGCGTATCACAGAGCTCCACAGCGATAAAACTCACAGTAAACGGTGGGGTGTATGAGTAGGAACATAATCCACAGCATTATAACTCACAGAAAACATTGGGGTGGTATGAGCTAGACATGTGCACAGCACCAAATTTCGTTTTGAACTAATGGATTAGTCCTAAAATGCAATTTATTTAGTTGCTAAAGAAATTCGTTTTCAGTTATTTAGTATGAAAACTAATTTCATTCATCCGAAAACCAGTGGATACAATTACTATTGTAGTGACTCCTCAGAGGGCTGAGATCGCTGCTTGTTACAGTATCTCTCACTCTCAGCACAATGTGGGCCATATTATATAGTTGGTGCTAACTTAACCAGAGCTGTTGTAAACTTCCCAGAGCTATTGTAGCCTATGGAAGTTTTCAGTTTACAACAGCTCTGGTTAAGTTAGCACCAACATTGTAATACTGCCCCATGTCAGGCAAAGCTGTTACAGTAACTGACTGCTGCTCATCACAGCGCTCAGAGTTTCAGTAAAACTAGTAAATAATATTTTTATATATATAAGAGGTTAGAACAATATTATTTCCTTGTTTTACTGAATCTCTGAGCGCTGTTAGTCAGTTACTGTAACAGCTGAGCCTGATACATTGTACTGAGAGATAAGGTAACAAGCAGCCGATCTCCGCGCTCACAGCCACTGGATTTAAAGGGCTGAGAAAAAAAGGATCCTCTCTGTCACGGAAGGGACATAGGGGCTCGGCGCAGCGAGACCCAGGACTCAAACCCAAGACATTTTTAAAAGGACCTTGTTTTCCTTTGAACGTTTGCAGTGTGCGTTTCAATGTATGAACAGTTTATTTTCCTTGCTAGATGTGGTTTTACTTGATGTGCTGTATTAAGATGTACCCTGTGTGATTTTAAATATACTTTACATAATTTGGTTTTAGTTTAATTTAGTTTAGTGAAATGACATAGCTTTGGTTTTAAAACATACTTATATTCCTGTAGGTAAATGTGTGTTTCTGTAGCTAGTAAATAAGTTTTGCTGTTGTGTAATATATGCGTCAGGGATTTTCCCCATTATCTAGGTACATGTTTAATTTAAGGGATCTCTGATAGTGTGTGTTTAATCTGATGTGCTGGAACAATGGATGTACAAATGTTGTGTGAGCTGAAGGCTAAGAGAATGTGAAGAATGTTGATTGTAAATAACTGACATAATCTAATTAGTATGGGTGTGCTAGTAATTAGTATGGGTATGCAAATTGTGACTGTTATACTTCAGCATAAAAAGTGGCGTTGTTCATTAAAAGGAGTCAGTTCATCTGAGTGTTTGAAACATACAGCTCTGCCTGGTGTTGTCATTTTACGTCGGCTACATATCACCACCACCCAGGAACGGGTCACCCTAACTCCGCAGCAGAACATCGATTCGCCGCGCCGTTGCGCCACCTTGAATCGGTAGCTTGGGATACCGCAACCTCCCCGAATCGGGACCTCGGCTGAGCGCCGTGCCTGCATCTGCAAGGAGACTCTACCGAACCGCGATTCGCCACGCAGACCGTCTCCAGCCCTTCAATGGTCAGTAGATCCGCTGCTCGAGACGCCGAGTGCCGTGCCACTCGGTAGTCGGCGGATTTCCACCGTGGGTGCCCCATCTACTCTCCAGATCTCCACGCCACGTGGTCTTCTACCCAAGCCGCTCGAGACGCCGGGTGCCGTGCCACTCGGGTAGTCAGGCTTGGCAACACCAACGAGGGGGTCAGATAGAGCAGGACCGCAGGCGGATACGCCCATTCCATCATACTGGTGGCAGCGGTGGGATCGCTCTCTGCAACCCCAGCAGCAGAGGACCTACACCATGGCAGTGTACAGCCATTACAACAGGGACACCCTGCGCGGCATGCTGGAGAATCGGGGAGGAACTCCTGGCAACAAAAATAGGAAAACCCTAATGAAGGAGCTGACCAGGATGGATCAGAAAAGGGTGAGCACCCCAACCCTGACTCAAGACCCTGATGAACCCCTTCGGCGGAGAGCTCGGTCCCTAATTGAAATATTCGGCCTCACCCCCTCCGAGGACATGGTGAGCCGACTAGTGGTGGACCTCAAAGTGTATGAGGAGAAGGACCGTCAGCACGAGTTGCGGATGGCGGCGCTCGGTATGAGGAGTGATGAACTGTCTAACCCCGTCCCCAAACCCGTAGAACCCTGGGTCGAGGTTTACAGCTCGACTGGAGCTTCACCCCGGGAATCTGCACCCCCAGTGATCACCCTTTCGGGACTTACAGCTCGCCTGGAGCCTGTATTGGGGACATCGCACATCCCAGCGACCCTTGGATGGAGACTTACAGCTCGTCTGGAGCTGCATCCGAGGACGCCACACCCCCCAGCGAGTGGCAGTGCCACTGTTTCAGCACCCTCGCGGACTCGAGGGCGGAATTCCCGAGAAGGCTGCAGGAGGGCCTGGTCCGGTACCATGAGTCCACAGTGGAGCCCACCGGGTACGAGTGGCGAGACGAGATCCGCCAGGAACTTTGGTACGAGGCCCTGTACCATGAGAGGGACTACCATGACGTCTATGTTCCCTCCGACGCTGTCATCCACCGGGTGCAGTATGACGCTCGAGCAGCGTTCCTGCAAGATCGGGCCCGGAGGAGTGGGAGGCAGAGCTCCAGTACTGGTGCAGCAGGAGATTGCACTGGACGCCGCGTACCGCGCGCTCCGGTGGCTAGCCGCCCCCTGATACCCCGCACATGATTACGGCGCCTCCACCGCAGGGCCCCGCTATGGTGGCACGGGGCTGCTCTACGAGAGCATGGCCACAGACCCTGGGTTCGGAGAAGAGACAGAAGAGCGGTCGGAGGAGATACTGGAGCGACGGGAACAGGAGCTCCCGTACGACAGCAGGGACTCGGAGTTCGAGGAACTGGAGTTCCTAGCAGAGCGAGAGTGGGAGCTCGAGAAGGCCTACAGGAGATTGTTGGACAGCGTTCAGCAGTCGGGTCTGAGTCCCATGTACTGGGACGGGTCGGCGGAAGGAACCGACAGTCCACAGGACTTGGAAGTATGGGAGGCCGAGATGCTCCCATGGGTCCCCGTTGGGGCCCCAGCAGAAGAAGCTACCCCCTTCAACTCGCAGGATGACACGGTGTCCGTGCCCACGGGACCAGCGGAGGAGCTGGCAACGGGGCAGAGCGCCGCTGGCCTCTGCCCACCCTCAGCAGCAGAGAAAGTTATCCTCCACCCAGCAGAAGAGCTGGCCACGGGGCAGAGCGCCGCTGGCCTCTGCCCACTTCCCACAGTCTGCCAGGAGGAGCAGACAGATGGTTCCCCCGGGCTGGGTTGTTCGCAGCCATTGACCGCCCTGGGGATGGAAGAAACCACCCTCCCGCAAGGAGGCCCCCACCCAGCCGAAGAGCTGGCCACAGGGCAGAGTGCCGCTGGCCTCTGCCCACCTTTTCCCAGCTGTCCCGAGGAGCAGGAGGGGGATACCTGGAGCTGTTTTTCCCACAGCCGCTTGCTTCGTCCGACCCCCTGATTGTTATTTCTGCACCCACCCCCCAGCAGAAGAGTTGGCAACGGGGCAGAGGGCCGCTGGCCTCTGCCCATTTCCTACTATCCGCCCCAAGGAGCAGAAGGGGGATACCCTCGGGCTACCTATCCCGCAGCCACGGATCTCACCCGAGATGGAGGACGTCCTTCTCCTGCCGGGTGAGTCTTCTCCAGCATTCACCACCCCAGCCGACGCACTGGTGGCGGAGCAGAGCCGGTTGCCAACCTGCCCCTCCTTGCAACCCTTTGGCCCGGAGGCCCTCGGCCGCCACGGCTTTATCAACGGCTGACCAAGGCACTTGGGGCGCCTGCCTTTAGCCCCCTTTTTCCCCGAGTACCCGAGACCACTGGAGATGGCACAGGTGGTACCTCTCCCCAACCACGGGACACTTATTCCGGAGGGGGTACCCCGAAGGACTTACAACCTGCCAGGCACGGCCGCGAGCGCCACTGGAGAAGCCTGGCGGCTCGCCTCTTGCCCACGGACTATGGGCCGCAGAGACTGCACCGACTCCCCCTATACGACCCGTGTGGGTCCAACCGGGCTCGTCGGACTTTGGAAAGGGGGAGGAGTGTCACGGAAGGGACATAGGGGCTCGGCGCAGCGAGACCCAGGACTCAAACCCAAGACATTTTTAAAAGGACCTTGTTTTCCTTTGAACGTTTGCAGTGTGCGTTTCAATGTATGAACAGTTTATTTTCCTTGCTAGATGTGGTTTTACTTGATGTGCTGTATTAAGATGTACCCTGTGTGATTTTAAATATACTTTACATAATTTGGTTTTAGTTTAATTTAGTTTAGTGAAATGACATAGCTTTGGTTTTAAAACATACTTATATTCCTGTAGGTAAATGTGTGTTTCTGTAGCTAGTAAATAAGTTTTGCTGTTGTGTAATATATGCGTCAGGGATTTTCCCCATTATCTAGGTACATGTTTAATTTAAGGGATCTCTGATAGTGTGTGTTTAATCTGATGTGCTGGAACAATGGATGTACAAATGTTGTGTGAGCTGAAGGCTAAGAGAATGTGAAGAATGTTGATTGTAAATAACTGACATAATCTAATTAGTATGGGTGTGCTAGTAATTAGTATGGGTATGCAAATTGTGACTGTTATACTTCAGCATAAAAAGTGGCGTTGTTCATTAAAAGGGTCAGTTCATCTGAGTGTTTGAAACATACAGCTCTGCCTGGTGTTGTCATTTCACGTCGGCTACATATCACCACCACCCAGGAACGGGTCACCCTAACTCCGCAGCAGAACATCGATTCGCCGCGCCGTTGCGCCACCTTGAATCGGTAGCTTGGGATACCGCAACCTCCCCGAATCGGGACCTCGGCTGAGCGCCGTGCCTGCATCTGCAAGGAGACTCTACCGAACCGCGATTCGCCACGCAGACCGTCTCCAGCCCTTCAATGGTCAGTAGATCCGCTGCTCGAGACGCCGAGTGCCGTGCCACTCGGTAGTCGGGCGGATTTCCACCGTGGGTGCCCCATCTACTCTCCAGATCTCCACGCCACGTGGTCTTCTACCCAAGCCGCTCGAGACGCCGGGTGCCGTGCCACTCGGTAGTCGGGCTTGGCAACACCAACGAGGGGGTCAGATAGAGCAGGACCGCAGGCGGATACGCCCATTCCGTCATACTCTCTGTATAATGTTTAGAACATCCTCCTGCATTAATTAATACCCTCTCTGTATAATGTATACAACATCCACCTGATTTAATTAATACCCCTCTCAGTATATTATATAGAACATCCTCCTGAATTAATTAATGTCCCTCTCTGTATAGAACATCCTCCTCAATTTATACCTTTCTCTTTAAAATGTATATAACATCCTCCTGCATGAATACCCCTCTCTGTATAATGTATAGAACATCCTCCTGCATTAATTAATGCCCCTCTCTGTATAAAAAATCCTCCTGCATTAATTAATGCCCCTCTCTGTATAGAAAATCCTACTGCATTGGCATCTGGAGGGTGCAGAACTTCGGATGTTGCTCTCTTCATTGCTGGTCTCCTTCACTTATCAATGTAATATCACAAAAAGGACTGACACTAAAATGTAGTGCATTTTATTTTAGTTTCTTTCGTTTTTTGTACTGAGCAGTTTCGTTTCTCTTGAGTCATACGAAAACTAAATTATCCCAAAATTCGGACTAAATCGTTTTAGTACTAAAACGAATGCACATGTCTAGTATGAGCAGACACATAATCCATAGCATTAGAACTCACTGTAAACTTTGGGGTGTAGCAGGCACATAATCCACAGCATTAGAATTCACAGTAAATTTTGGGGTGTATGAGCAGACACATAATCCATAGCAATAGAACTCACAGTAAACTTTGGGATGTATGAGCAGACCCATAGCATTAGAACTCACAGTAAATATTGGGGTTGTATGAGCAGACAGAAAAACCGAACATAAGTCCAAATAAGGTACCATAAATTTACTGTATAAAGGCTCACATGGAACCACCATTAAAAATAAATACTTTATTGTAATCAAAAAAAATAAATAACACAGACCACAACAATTGCATAAAAACATATATAGTGTAATGTGAAATGGCGAAACCAGCATACAATAATAGTGTTACTAGAGGGTGGTGATCGATAGTCAAGTGATTCTGAATATAGTGAAACAGATGGTGAGCGCCACACAACACGCCGTAGTCACCCCAACTCCAATGCTACACCAGCAAATAGTGGTTTCCCCCACACCATAGAATATGAACAAAATAGGACGTAACTGGTGAGCGCAAAAGAATGCTCTGAAGTCCGGATGTCTCATGCGGGTCCGCAACACATCATGTGATTATGTGGAAGAAGCATATACAAAACATCATAGTGCTAAACTGTAAATGATATGTTGAACAGTATATGATTAGATTATGCCACTCACAAATAAAGAGCCCTAGCACCGGCTCAGAGTGGGAAATTGCCTCTGGGTGATTTTTCTTCCTCTATGTTGGCAGGTGACCCCCACCTTAGGCATGGAAATTCTCTTTGGACACCATGGAATAGTAGAAGCACGGAGAGAAAAATTGGAAATACAAGCTTTCCTAGTGTAAATCTCTTAGGTAAAGAGCACAAAAACTCTTTTTCTGCCAATTCAAGACTTACGTGAGATGGAGCTTCCAGAGCTCAGAACGGATCGCCCATGGATTTTTTATGGGAAAAAAATCCAAATAAAAAACAAATTTTAGATGCTTTCCTCTTAATGGCAAAGGGGCATGACTTCCTGGTCCCACACTATGTGGAACAGAGGAGTGAAGAAGAGATGAAGAAGCAGCAGCCCAGCACCAGCAGGAGAGCAGCAGCCCAGCACCTGAGGAGGGCAGCAGCCCAGCACCAGCAGGAGAGCAGCAGCCCAGCACCAGCAGGATGGCAGCAGCCCAGCACCAGCAGGAGGGCAGCAGCCCAGCACCAGCAGGAGAGCAGCAGCCCACCGCCTGAGGAGAGCAGCAGCCCAGCACCAGCAGGATAGCAGCAGCCCAGCACCAGCAGGATGGCAGCAGCCCAGCACCAGCAGGAGAGCAGCAGCCCAGCACCAGCAGGAGGGCACCAGCCCAGCACCAGCAGGATAGCAGCAGCCCAGCACCAGCAGGATGGCAGCAGCCCAGCACCAGCAGGAGAGCAGCAGCCCAGCACCAGCAGGAGGGCAGCAGCCAGCAGCCCAGAACCAGCAGGAGAGCAGCAGCTTGGGAGATACCTCTTATGTAAGATCAGGTGGCAGTGTTTTTTTTACCCCCCCCCCCATTCTCCCTTTGATCTACAGATCTAACTCCTCACTCAACAGGAAGGAGGAGGGAGGGAGGACATGCAGAGGTCAGAGAGAGGGGTGATACAGAGAGAGGGGTCACAGAGAGGGGTCACAGAGAGAAAGGGGTAACAGAGAAAGGGGTAACACAGAGAGAGGGGTGACACAGAAAGGGGTGACACAGAGAGGGGTCACACAGAGAAAGAGGTGACACAGGGGTGAGAGAGAGGGGTCACACAGAGAAAGGGATGAGAGGGGTCACAGAGGGAGAGAGGGGGTGACACAGAAAGGGGTGACACAGAGGGGTCACACAGAGAAAGGGGTGAGAGAGGGATGAGAGACAGGGGTCACAGAAGGAGAGAGAGGTTGGTCACAGAGGGAGAGAGAAAGGGATTAGAGAAAGAGACTACTCATTTACACTGCACATTACTGTGAGTTTTATTGCTGAGGATCTCCGTGATATGCTCATACATACAGCACATTACTGTCAGTTTTATTGCTGTAGAGTTTTGTGATGCAGGAATGTATGCCAGCAAGTACTGCCAGCGCTGTACTATGGCTCAGGACTAGAAGACACTGGGGCTCTGGAGGCGAGACCACAGAGGGTAGCGGAGCTAGAACACTGGGTTGCGTAGCAGGAATACTGGGTTACGGAACAGGAATCAAGGCACAGTTTCCAGGAAGGGTTATCAATAGGGATGCACCGATACCGATATTAGTATCATATCGGTGCCGATACCGGGACCTGCACGAGTACCAAGTACTCATGCAGAGGCCCCTGATATCTAAACAGATACCGGAAGCCAGCGCTGGGCTGGCTTGCTGGGCGGTTTAGTTGGCGCTCCTGCATCTTCCTTCTTCGAGTGGCCGAAGGTAGAGGTTGTAGCCTGGCCGCTCATTGAGAACCACGTGCATAGCCGCAATCACGAGACTGCGGCTGTGCACGTGGTTCCCAACGAGCGGCCGGGCTACAACCTCTGCCTTTGGCCATTCGAAGGAAGACAGAGGAGGAGCCTGGCAGCACCGGAGGAGCGCGGAGGCAATATGTGAGTAGGGGCACTGAGCTGGGACACTGAGCTGGGGACAATATAAGCGGGGGGCACTGAGCTGGGGGCAATATAACCTGGGGCACTGAGCTGGGTGCACAGAGCTGGAGGCAATATAAGCTGGGGGCACTGAGCTGGGGCAATATAAGCTGGGGCACTGAGCTGGAGGCAATATAAGCTGGGGCACTGAGCTGGGAGCAATATAAGCTGGGGCAATATAAACTGGGGAAATATGAGCTGGGGAAATATAATCTGGGGCAATATGAGCTGGGGCAATATGAGCTGGGGCACTGAGCTGGGGCAATATGAGCTGGGGCACTGAGCTGGGGGCAACATGAGCTGGGGGCACTATGAGCTTGGGGCAATATGTGAGCTGGGGGCATTTTATATGAGGTCTGTTCTTATTGAAATACGGTCACATGACATTAAATAAAAGTATCGGTACTCGGTATCGGTGAGTACTTTTTAAAAGTATCGGTACATGTACTCTGTCTTAAAAAAATGGTATCGGTGCATCCCTAGTTATCCACAAAAGTAACCAATCAGTAATCGGCAGCCGTGAAATTAATTTTTACTGGCTGCTGGTGACGCTGGAGGGGGTGGAGGAAACTTCCACTTCACCCATCAGTTTAGCAAAAATGGTCTGGGCAGGGATTTACATTACACTTGTTTTTATCTGCTTGCATTTTTGTTTGTGCTCTGCAAAATATAGAGGTGGGGTGCAGAGGAGGGATTTGGGTGGGGAGAGGTTGGGGTCATGGGTGGAGTCTGGTGGGGGGCTCCTTGCATTATTTGGTCCGGGGGCCCTGAGTATTGTCAGTCCGCCCCTGCCTTTAGGGAATTCTGTAGCCAATTCGGCTTAGGTGCTTTCTGTCTTTGAAAATTACTTTAACTTATAAATCATTAAAAAATGTTGCTCTTCTGGCGGTCATATTTATCGTTGGTGGTAATTTCTTCTCAAGATGTATATCCTGTGAGAGAATAGGCAAACAACGATTACAAATCTTTCACTTTTTCCCAGCCTATATCAAAATTGCCAATAAGTCTGATCTCAGTCTTCCTTCTTATTTGTATCAACCAGTAAACTTTCCCGCGTACAGAGAAGCGCTCGTTTATACGCTCTGTTGAGGACTTTATTTGGATATCCCTTTTCTTTGAAAGCCTTCCTAAGTGTTTGAGCCTTAGCTTTAAATTCAGTTTCCACACTATATATTCTCCTTAGTCGTAGATATTGTCCCACTGGAATTCCTTTTTTCAAAGGTTTGGGGTGGAAACTTTTCCATTGTAAGAGGCTATTCGTCGCAGTGGACTTACGATATAGACTTCTATGGGGTACTTGATTATCATTTTTCTTGATTGTAATGTCCAAAAAATTATTGATTCTGTATTGGACTCATATGTAAAATTTAAGTTCAACTGATAATTAACGTTACTAGCTGCATATGATTGGGGATAAGATATAACACTTGGAGGGAGAGGAGAGGTAAGGTAACTGCTCCTGATGAGGATAGTGTGATGCTATCGAAACGCGTTGAGCACTACATGAAATGTTTTTTAACAGTAGTTTGGGAATGTTTCCATGCTGGCTTATGGCAACTGAATCTTCTCTGGAATGATTGATGAGATTTTGAATTCTAATGGGTGTTGATATGCAATATAGACTGTAACAGAGTGCCAGTAGAACCTGCCAGGGTGGCAGGAAAAGTGATAGATGGCAGATACATTCCTCCACGAATGCTTAGATTCATCATCTAAGGTACTGCTAGTATAAAGACCAATAGCTCTTTAACTTGTATGGGTAAAACAGATTCTGGAGCTGGTGTTACCAGGAGTTTAATTAGCTCTGGGTGCGACAGGGATTAATTTAATGTGCAGCTGCACCTAGCAGTGTGTGTGTTTCAGTGCATGGAGAGACGGTGTGTGGAATGCAGCAAACTCTTGTGTTGGGAGAAAAAGCCTGTCAGTGGAGGGGATTCCATGGATAAACTTTCACTGTTTCCTTGGAGGAAACCATCTCAGCTTGGAGGACTGTCTCTAAATACCCAAGTAAGGCTCAGTGGAGCAGACCTTTATTTGTTTCTATGAACTGATTTTGTCTGGATGCCTACAACCTTTTTGTTTCTATTTTTGTGACTGGATTGCTGTCTGAAATTAAAGCTGGCAATTTCTGAAGCGACTGCGAGTTTTCCTCTATATTGAGACTGATCCCCTACAATTGGTGGAGAATGAGGGCAAAGTTCCAGAGACTTAACCTCATGCAAAAGCAGTATTAAAGGGACAGTACGGTTGACTTATGTCGTGGGTTAAGGCTGCACAAAAGCTAAAGCCTGAAATGATGGAAGAGTTAATCAAACAGCTAGTGCAGTCAAATGCCCTCCTTCAGGCTGCGCATACAGATCAACAGGAAACAAATCGTCTGCTGGCAGTGGCTACTCAGGCAGCTATAACCAAGCAAAAAGAGTTTAGTTTACGTATCCACAGTCAGATACAGTCTCTGACTCAAAGGACTCCATCTTTGGAAAATGTTGCAGCAGTACGCAAGCGGGTGCAAGCCGCACTACAAAAAATGACCGCTGAGGATGAAGTGGAGGCCTTCCTCAAGGTTTTTGAAAGGCTGGCGGAGCATGAGGGTCTGCCCAAGGACCAGTGGGCTGAGGTCCTTGCCCCTTTTCTAACTGGAGATCCACAGAAGGCCTACTTTGATTTAAGTGCTGTTGAGGCTCAGCAGTACCACAGACTCAAGACAGAGATTCTGGCCCACCTGGGGGATTACCATGGCCTTGAGAGCCCGGCGCATCCATGCCTGGGAGTTCAAAGTGGACAAACCGGTAAGGTCCCAGATATATGACCTTGTTCACCTCACACACATGTGGTTACAACCGGAGATTACCAACCCTGCCCAGATGGTGGAGAGAGTTGTGGTGGACCGCTTTGTGAGAGCCCTTCCAATCCCTATACAGCGGTTTGCAGGTCGAGCTGACCCCAAAGATATTGATGAACTGGTGGCCCTCGTGGAGCGCTAGTTAAGCACTGAGGATTTTCTTCGGAGTGCAGTCCCCAAAGAATCCCCCCAGGAGTAAGAAGTCCACCACTTTTGCGAAGAGCTCTTCTGACCCAAGGGGCAAAAAGGAGGAGGTGCAGGCTATTGACAACCATACTATGCAACGCATAAAAAGACCCAACAGGCCCTCAGAGGTACGACAGGACTGGGGGCCGGTTGTCACGGTTCCCAGATCCCACCACGCAGTACTTAACGCACAACACTCCACAGAGCCCAGAAGCTACCAACAGAGTAGCCGTGAAAGATCTCTAACTGTCTGGTCCTTAGAATTGGCCAGGTAAACTAGCTAGACAGAAAGGGTTAACAACACGGGGAGTAGTCAGCCGAGCCAGAATCAGGAATACAGAGTTCAGAATGGTCAAATGGAATAGCCGGGTCGATATCAGAGCAGTGGCGTAGTACAAGAAAATGGTCTAGGGCAACAGAAGGCAGAATAGTCAGAAACAAGCAGAGGTCAATAACGGGTTAATTCAATATAGCAGTCAGGTACAAGGAGCTCAGGTATGGATAACCACGATCTGGCAACTGCTGAGAATACACTGAGGGATTTTAAAGACCTTCACCAGACCACGCCCCCCCACTCAAGCCGCGCCTCATGCAACCACCTCCCTGCCTGTCTCCATTTAAACCGGGCATTGGTCAGCGAGCAGCATCAGACATGCTGCCCTAAAGCACACAGGTAGGGCTGGAAGCTCCCAACGTTACACCGGTGTGCTGGCGCTGCCATGAACCAGGACGTATGGTTGCAGTTGTCCCCTAAACCAAGAGCCTATGGATTGCGGGTTTTCTCGATGACAGTCTCTGGTTACTACACCAGGAGGTGCCCCACAACAGACTGTGGACACCGAGAAACAGGTTTGTGTGTGTCAGGTACTGTACCGGGGTGGTACAGAAAATGCAGGATTCTGACCCCGGGATGCGGTGATGCCAAAACAAGGGGTCTGCGGTGAGGGGCGAGGTTGCTGCTGGAGGCAGCAAAAACCAAATAAACTTGATGTAGGGGAAATCAGGAAACAGACTGGGACAGCAGGGCCTTGCATACACAGGATACCGGAGGGTCTGGAAACACACACGGAAGTGTTGGTAGCACGGCAGGGTTTGGTTTTCAGGAAACCACAGGAAAGCCACAACATAGGTTCTCTCTTGCTGAGAGCAGATACAACTAATGTTTAAGCCGGGAACAGAAGGGGTGTGGCACTTTTATTAACAGAGAGGTCAGATGACCTGGAGTGTGTGAGTGTGTGTTTTGGTGCATTAACTATTTAGCTGCTGGAACACAGCGCTGGAAACAGGAATGACACAAAGTGCAGGATTTGGAAGGGTGCTGCCCTGCATGGATCAGGATCCTTACATAATCCCCCTTTTAAGGAGTGACCTCTGGGCGCTCAAGAATTGGCACTGCCAGCTTGGGCACTGGTCTTCCTTTGCCGTCTCCTTGATTTAGTTTTGGTGGTTTTCTGGTTCTGTGCCAGGTATACCAGCGAACTTGATCTTTCTTCCCCAGATGATTCTTGATTGCTTAGGACAGTCTGTGACGCAGTATCACCAGGAACATGGGTAAGACACAGCCTTTGAAACTCCGGAATGGAGTCCACATCAGAAAACAAACATCTGGGAGAAGTGACAACTGGAGACGGATGGGGTGCCAAGGAACATGAGGTCTTAATCCAGGGGCTGTGGGGGATAGGAGAGTCCATCTTGGTCACTCCTGGGGTCCTCCTGAAAGCAATGGATTCATACTGGTAAGTGTTTGGACTGGCAGCCGGTACAGAGGTAAAGGTGCACAGGTATATCCCTTTTTGACCAGGTGAGGTTTCACATTCTATATTCACCGCGTCCTTGTCCATTACCGAAGTTTGGGGTTCACCCACCAAGGGCCGTGGGTTGAGGATACCAGTGTTGTTCTCTGGCAGCGGTACTTGGGCGGAGGTCTGGATCTCCTGCAACTGTGACTGCAAGATTTCATGGTTGCACCGGAGTTTCCGCATAACTTCAGTATAAGTACCAACCTGGGCTACAAGGTCTGTAACAGTTGCAACAAGTGCTGGAAATCCTGTGGATGAATCAACAGCACCATAAGCTGGCTCCATGCTGGTTAGAGGTGGCTGAAAGTCCATGGGATCAAGTTCTGCTGGCACAGTATTTTCAGTCTCCATGGCAACATATTCATGCACCAGGGTTTTTCTAGGAGCCAGTTTAGGCAGAGGTGACAGCTTGGTACCGGGGTTCTTCTGGGTGCCGGCTTGGGAGCAGCGGCTTTTCCAGGAGCCGGTTTGGGAGCTGCGGGTTTTCCAGGACCCGGTTTGGGAGCAGCAGGTGCTGGTCTTGGTACCGGGACAGGCCTAGGTACCGGAGGTCTCACCAGGGCAGACTTGGACACCGTGCAGGTTTGTGTACCGGGGCTGGGTGTTTGGTTGGCCTTATGGGACAGCTGGTCAGCCAGTGGGTTGGAGCGGCACAGTACAGGCACAAACCTTCAGCTTGTCTCCTGGCACGTTCCTGTGGTGATAGCGGTCCATAGGTTTTTCTTGCAGGAGTGCACACCTTGTCTGATGAGCCCCACATAGACTGTAGCAGCTCCTTCATGAATTCAGTCAGGTGTGCAAACATTTCTTGCAGGGTTTTCTTTACCAGCTCCACCACGAAATGAATCACCGCGGGTTCAGCATTAGGCTTAAACATTCTGTCAGGTACTGTACCGGGGTGGTACAGAAAATGCAGGATTCTGACCCCGGGATGCGGTGATGCCAAAACAAGGGGTCTGCGGTGAGGGGCGAGGTTGCTGCTGGAGGCAGCAAAAACCAAATAAACTTGATGTAGGGGAAATCAGGAAACAGACTGGGACAGCAGGGCCTTGCATACACAGGATACCGGAGGGTCTGGAAACACACACGGAAGTGTTGGTAGCACGGCAGGGTTTGGTTTTCAGGAAACCACAGGAAAGCCACAACATAGGTTCTCTCTTGCTGAGAGCAGATACAACTAATGTTTAAGCCGGGAACAGAAGGGGTGTGGCACTTTTATTAACAGAGAGGTCAGATGACCTGGAGTGTGTGAGTGTGTGTTTTGGTGCATTAACTATTTAGCTGCTGGAACACAGCGCTGGAAACAGGAATGACACAAAGTGCAGGATTTGGAAGGGTGCTGCCCTGCATGGATCAGGATCCTTACAGTGTGATTACAGTGGATGGTTGCAAGATGACTGCCTTGCTGGATTCTGGCAGTCTCGTCACTCTAGTGCATGCAGCTCTAGTTAATCCTCAGAAGGTTAAACAACAGCTGATGGGGGTCATCTGCATTCATGGGGGATACTAAGTGCTACCCCACAGCCGTGGTGTCCATTGAAACTGTTTGTGGCACCCGGGACCATGAAGTGGGAGTGGTCCCAAGTCTGATGTACAATGCTATACTGGGGCTAGATTTCCCCTTTTTCTGGGACTTATGGGAGACAGCTAAGGCAGATGGACCCAACACAGTGTCTAAATCTTACAGCCCGGATCCGCTGGAAGAGAGCTCTCAGGAGGATGTACTTGTGAATTTTCCCCTGGAGGTCTTAGCAGGTGATGCGGAGGACCACACCCAGAGGTAGAACTGCCAGACCTCCACATGACCCATGACAAGTTCGGCACGGCCCAGCTTAGGGATCCCACCTTAAGTCAGGCCAGGGAACAGGTAAAAGTTGTAAATGGAGCACCCCAAGAACCGGGGGCGGAGACTATATTCCCTTATTTTTCTATGGAAAATGACTTATTGTATAGAGTGGATGAAATACGGGGTGACAGAATTGAGCAGTTACTGGTACCACAAACCCATAGACATATGGTATTAGAGTTGGCACATTCTCATGTACTTGGGGGACATTTAGGTTTAGATAAAACTAAAGAGCGGGTGTTACAACGCTTTTATTGGCCAGGCCTACATAATGATGTAAAATTGTACTGTGAGCCATGTCCAGTTTGTCAGATCACTGCTCCTGTCTCCCGGTTCAGGAGTCCATTGGTACCGTTGCCCATCATTGAGGTACCCTTTGATAGGATTGCAATGGATATTGTGGGTCCCTTGGTTAAGTCCGCTAGGGGACATCAGTATATCCTGGTAGTCTTAGACTATGCCACCCGTTACCCAGAAGCAATCCCTTTAAGGAATACCTCTGCAAAAAGTATTGCCAAAAAGCTGTCTCTTATGTTTACACGGGTGGGTATTCCTCGTGAACTGTTAACTGACCAAGGCACGCCCTTCATGTCTAAGGTAACAAGGGAATTGTGTAAACTGTTTAAAATTGACTATTTACTCACTTCTGTGTACCACCCCCAAACCGATGGTTTGGTGGAGAGGTTCAACAAAACCCTGAAAGGAATGTTAAAGAGGGTGATAGCTGCTGATGGAAAGGACTGGGATTGCCTCTTGCCCTACCTCATGTTTGAGTTGCTATACGGCCGACATCCGAGAGGCCTCTTAGATATAGCAAAGGAGACCTGGGAGCAAGGGGCAACCCCTTTCAAAAGTGTAGTGGAGCATATTGCACAAATGCAGGACCGAATCGAGAAAGTGATGCCCATAGTTAAATCACACTTACAACAGGCTCAACACGCTCAGGCTAGAGTATATAACCGAAAAGGGAGTACAATGGAGGCGCTAATGTAGTATCGATATTCAAGTAGTGCGGCCGACTAGGATTATAGCACAAAACCTCGACAGAAATGTGTAAACAACAGTAGAAAAGGGGAGGGGGATCCTAGTGGCGCAGTCCCTTCTGAGGGTGATCTATGTAATGTGGGTACAGGTATGATGTTCCTATTGATCCAATAAGTGTACGGTAGAAATAACCGCTAAGGTGCTGATTATAAAGTGCAATAGTGGCAGTGAGCAGAATAAAATAGTGAGCAGGATAAAAACGGTTAACGTCCCGTTCTATACAAATATTGGCTGCCTAATTGCATTCAGGATACATATAAGTGCAAATGCAATGATATGAAAAAATGTGCATATATATATAAGTGCACATAGGAAAATTCCTAAAAAGAGTCCCGTATTCCAGTTCGTTGTGAATAAAAGATAAAAAAGATAAAAAATGTGATAAAATAGTTTGGACCGTGTATAAAAGCAAGGGTAATCCAGTAGAATCTCCACTGAGATGATCCGGAGGTTTCGAATGGGGTCCTAGGGTGTTGTCCTCACCTAGGTCCTATATAGGCTCACGATTCCCAGAAATTGGGAAGGGGAGGGAGAGGGAAACAAAAAGAAAAATGGTGCAATACTGATAGATAAATAATCAGGTGCCTTGATGTCAAGGGGACACTTACAGTGTATAGAGCCTCTTGTACCGGCTCTAGTGTGGAGTGCCTAATGTGCAGCTGCACCTAGCAGTGTGTGTGTCTCAGTGCATGGAGAGACGGTGTGTGGAATGCAGCAAACTCCTGTGTTGGGAGAAAAAGCCTGTCAGTGGAGGGGGTTCCATGGATAAACTTTCACTGTTTCCTTGGAGGAAACCATCTCAGCTTGGAGGACTGTCTCTAAATACCCAAGTAAGGCTCAGTGGAGCGAACTGTTTCTATGAACTGATTTCGGCTGGATGCCGGCAACCTTTTTGTTTCTATTTTTGTGACTGGATTGCTGTCTGAAATTAAAGCTGGCAATTTCTGAAGCGACTGCGAGTTTTCCTCTATATTGAAACTGATCCCCTACAAGACCCATCATTTGGAATTGTTGACTGATAAAATATATGCCTGCTTGGAGTGCAGAAATGAAATGTGGAACTAGAAACTGTGCTGATGTGATGTATGGTTCAGGGGAACTGACAGCTTAAATATCCAGCAGTATTAGATAGCAGGATTATTCCTTTCTAACACATATGTATGAGGATTATTTATTTTTTAAGTGTAGCATCTCTATGTGGAATTGATAACCTAGTATATGGTTGTATGTAATGCAGCTCTGCTACGGGGAATTGATATAGTACGTAACGCAGTTCTGAAATGTGCAATTTATCATACGAGTCATATAATTATCACATTGAAAAGTGGAATTAAATGGTCCATCATAGTTATGAGACCATCCTCAATCACCTGTAGGGAATACAGCTCCATAGTGTGGAATCTGCTGTCCATATTTAGAGGCACTGTTTAATGAGAATTACTCTATCACTTATGAGGTATAATTAAATGCCCGTATGTTCCGCTCTTTTGTGCTAACTCCTTCTATTAATTGGGCAGGACATTATCGTGTTTGAAGTAATTACTTAAATAGTCTGCATTCTTGAGTTATTCAGTATTGATGATACAATTTGATACATGCCACAAGATATGTAGCAGTGCAACATATATTGTTATGATAAGATGATTTAATCGTCACAATTGATATAAGGCTATATTCAGAATCACTTGACTATCGATCACCGCCCTCTAGTAACAATACTATTGTATGCTGGTCTCGCCATTTCACATTATGCGCAAAATGCGCGAGGATTAAAATTCCAGCGTTGTTATACACGCGTTAACTTTTAATGCTTGGCGCACAAATTCACGCGTTGCGCAAGTGTTTTAACGCGAAGATTGTAATAGGGCCCTATATGTTTTTATGCAATTGTTGTGGTCTGTGTTATTTATTTTTTTGATTACAATAAAATATTTATTTTTAATGGTGGTTGTGTGTGAGCCTGTATACGGTAAACTTATGGTACCTTCTTCGGATTTATGTATCAGTTTTTCTGGTATATATTACTTAAGGGATTAATCCCTAATCTGGTACCTATTGGCCTTAATTTTTTCTTTTTCGTTAGTTCCTTGTATGAGCAGACACATATCCATAGCATTAGAACTCACAGTAAACTTTGGGGTGTGGCAGGCACATAATCCACAGCATTAGAACTCACAGTAAACTTTGGGTGTATGAGCAGACGCATAATCCACAGCATTAAAACTCACAGTAAACTTTGGGCCACTAAACGCACAAACCGGGCCCCCCACCAACCCGCAGGCCCTTGGGCAGCGCCTGAGTGCCCGATGGGTCAGTCTGCCCCTGTTGCTCATACAAACCCAATATTTACTGTGAGTTCTAATGCTACGGATTATGTGGCTGCTACAGGGGCGGACTGACCCATCATGCACTCGGTCGCTTCCCGAGGGGCCGCAGGTTGGTAGGGGCCTGATTTCAGCATTTAGTGGCTGGCTCAGAGGGCCCCCAGTGTGCCCTGATGGTTGCATAATCACGCAGCTCCGGGATCTGGACTCTCCGAATCCGGAGCTGTTATTTCCTAGCACAACGGCACACTGCTTGATGTCCTCCTCCTCTCTGAGGCTGAGTGGCTGCAGCCACTCAGACACTCACACCACTGCCTCCCTGATTCAGAAGCACCCTGGCGCCGTCCCCTTCATCACATGGTGCACACTGCACGCAGCGGCAGAAGAGGAGAGCAAGCACACGTACATTGCAGCCAGCCAAATCCGGCTCAGCTCAGCAGCAGCAGTGATTTATAATGCTGTGGATTATGTGCCTGCTACAACCCAAAGTTTACTGTGAGTTCTAATGCTATGGATTATGTGACTGCTCATACAACCCCAATATTTACTGTGAGTTCTAATGCTATGGATTATGTGTCTGCTCATACAACCCCAATATTTACTGTGAGTTCTAATGCTATGGATTATATGTCTGCTCATACACGCCAACGTTTACTGTGAGTTCTAATGCTGTGGATTATGTGGCTGCTACACCCCAACGTTTACTGTGAGTTATATTGATGTGGATTATGTGCCTGCTCATACACCCCAGCGTTTACTGTGAGTTTAAGGCTGGGGTCAGACCAGCGCACTTTTAACGTGTCTTCTGGCGCACATAATTACGGCCGCAGTAGCAGCAGATGACGGGCAATGATGGCCAATATACGATGTACGGCCGCACAAAAGTCCGGCCGTGCAACGCAAGTGGAATTTGAACGCATTTTTTTGAGAACACTGAACCGCTAGTACTGACGTACTGAGTGCGCAGCTGCGGCATAGCGGCGTGTTTGCGTGATTAGGAGATGTCAGACACTGCTAATGTCCAGCCAACATAACGTCCAGACGCAAAAAGAGTTTTATTGACGATCCGTACAAAATCACGCCCGAAAATGCGCGTCGTCTGACCGTTTTTGCGCATTCTGTGAAAAAATACGTCAATGCGTTCGGACGCACTTTTTCATGTTCGCGGGGAAAAATGCTTTCGTCTGACCCTAGCCTTATTGCTGTGGAGTTCTGTGATACGCTTCTACACACTGCATAATACTGTGAGTTTTATTGCTGTGGAGCTCTGTAATGTGCAGTGTGTACAGGTGTGTCAGTAATGTACAGTATCTTTTAAAACTGAAAGGTGATTGGCAGTTTCCCGCGTGTGCCACAGGGACCTTCTGTGCCGCGGCCGTAGCTGCCATGAGTGTGTGATGGCTGCCGCAGCAAAGCAGTGGCAGTTTGTAAGTCTGGAGGGGGCACAATGGATTCTCCAATTCGCTGGGGCCTGAGTGCATTTTATTAAGTCGTTAAAATTATTTTGAAACTTTTGTGAATAAATAAATTCTTTAACACAACAATGTACATGTAGGATGTATGGGTGGGCTTTTGTATAGGTGTGTCCTAATGTGGGTGTGGCACAAGGGGCCCCACAAACACCTATTGCCCGGGGGGCCCATCAGTTGTCAGTCCGCCCCTGCCTGTGGAAGCTTTTGTTTCTCCTCATTTGGATGCTGTGATGGAGGACCTGGTGAAAGCTTTGATGCACAAAGGGAGGCAAAGGCAAATTGTATATTGGTTGCACGAGTTGAAACTGTGAGGATAGCTCAGCAAGAAGAGTGGTCCTTACTATCGCCCTCTGGAGTGAGCTCTGTGGATTGTGGGCAATGCAGTCAAGCAACTGATTACTTGCATGAACTGATTGAGGCAGATGATGTGGAGGCTGGTCTGGGAAAACCTGCAAGGACCCAGATGAATGAGCTGCAGACATGTGTGCAGAAGTGGTTTCAACCATAGACTGATTGAAAATCATGGAGAAGGCGGTTATGGACTAATTTATTAGATTTGTGCCAACAGAGGTGTGACAGTGGGTCAGCCAAGGGGACCCAAAGGACACAGAAGAGATGTGTCCAGTTGAGATGTGGCTGCTGATGAGTTGCAGAACAATGAGCTGGAGCCTAATAACCAGGCAAATGGGAAAGCTGGCAACAAAGGACAAAGCCCTGTACCCAGCATAGGTCATAATGACACTGGTGGTACTACTCAGGAGTGTCCTCAGGGTGATGAGCCCAGGCAGTATAAAATGGAAACCAAGACCCTACATGAGACTATTTTGAACTGTTCAGAATTGTGTGTAGTAACCAGGACTGTTTCTGTTAACCGTTTGAGGACTGAAAGTGTTCAAGCGCTCCTTGATTTGGGGAGTGAGGCTACCTTGGGAAAGACTGCTCTGCTCCAGCCAGAAAAGCTGGATTTGGGGAAAATGTTTAACATTGCATGTGATATGGGGGTAGTACTTGTGTTAACCCATGATGTAGTGATTGTGCGAGACCACCCCCAGGTTTGTCAGCTATGGGAGAACTCCACTTGGCCTGTAGCCAGGGAGTATGGGCAAGTAATTATTGACACAGTCAATTCTGACAAACCGTGGTTTCTCTATTTTAGGCCCGTGTCAAGCGAACGCATTGATCACGTCCGTGTTGCCGCACAGTTTAACGTCCGTCGTAGCATAGAATCATGATCAATAGAGACCCACACACTAAGTACGTGCGCACCGAACTGCGGCGCCCAACGCACGTGGCAAACGGACGCAAGTTAGACAAAAACGTAAAACCGCTACAAGGACCCGTAGAGTGCGCCACGTCTGCGTAGCATTCTGTGTGAGCGATGAGATGTCAGACGCAGCGCATTTGCGACGTCCAGCACCTTGACGAACAAAATGGCTTTTCATATCCTTTTCAAATTTTTATCATGTTTCATATTTTATTTCCCATAGTTCCCTTTTTACTTCTACGTACGTCAAGAAAAACGGATCGTGTGGTGTCTATAGTATCTTCCGGCAGTACGCCCATCTGTTGTGCACGCACGCACAGTGCACTCAGACTGCGTACATCTGGCATTAGCATACAAGTGAAACATCAATGGTTTCACAGAGAGGAGCTGGAACTGTCATTGGTTCCCCAGTCACTTAGGACACACTGTCTAAGGCTGCTCGCCCACATGGATCTGGGCTGGGGTGAGGGATATGTGACATAATGCATGGATGGCACTGTGTATTTCTCTGTATTTTGTTTAAAGGTTTAGGCATTAACCTCCAGGAGGGAATGTGTTTTTGTTCTTGCTGAGGGTGTCCCTGCAATTAAGGGATTAAATAGCCCCCTGCTTGAGGGAGGGGTGGATTAAAATGGGCACCAGATGAGATGAGAGACACCGAGACTGAGAAGCACAGGTTGCTCCCTCTTTGCTTTGGATGCAAGATATTAAACCAAAAGATAGGTTGGAAAGTTATGTTTTCTGTGATGCTGAAATAAAGTCTGGAATATTTCACAGTTTAAAGGACTTTGTGCCATAATTTGCCCTAGAGGACCGTGCTATAGCGCCCCCTGTGACATAATCCATTCAGTCTCTCTTTTTTTTGTTAAAATATTTGTAAAATCACCTCCTCTCCAGTTTCTTTGAACCACATCTATTCCAATGCATTTGACGTTCTTAAGGTTAAATTGGGGACAGTTATTGCAGTGCAACGGAACACTGTGGTCTATTTTATTGTATCTAATATTACCCAGATGTTCCAAAATTCTTACACTTAACTCACAGGAGGTCCTCCCTATATATTAGGCCCTGCAAGGGCATTCTAGAAGGTATACAACCTCTTTTGTTGCACAATTGATAAAAGCTTTAATATCAAGCTTTAATATTTAGGAGGGAGATGTTTTTATGAGATTGTTTTATAAACGGGCATATGTGTAATATCCTTTATTTACCTATTACTTAACCTTAACTATAAAAAATTTCATATCCATCTTGTCCCTTTTTATTGCCAATCCTTTATTCTAAATTCCTAGAAGGACTGGCTCCCCCAGAGAGATGCTAGAGGCCGCTATTGTGGTCATCCCTAAAGAGGGGAAAGATGCCTCATTCTGCGTAAGCTATCGCTCAGTCTCCCTGATCACCATTAATGTGAAGCTTTATGCAATGGTGTTGGCGACTCGATTGGTCCGTTTTACTCTCACTTTTAGTACATCCAGACCAGGTGGGGTTCGTCCCCTCGCGTGGTGCATAATATCCGCCGTACTGTTAACTTGATTTCATTAGCGCATTCTACTCACTAACCCGCCATGCTTCTTTCGTTGGATGCCGAAAAGGCTCTTGACTGTGTAGCCTGGCCTTACCTCTGTGAGGTTCTGAAGTGATTTGGAGTAGATGCTCCCCTACTACGGGGCATTCAGCCCTCTACGCATTTCAAACTGCCTCATGTCTGTCATGGGTAGGAAATTGAAACCATTTGCATATTGAACGGTACCAGACAAGGGTGCCCCCTATACCCCCTCCTTTTTGCTTTATGTTGAGAACCCTTGGTGAAACATATCCACAGGAACCCCAATATCTACTGTATTACAGTGGGACCCTCGGAGTACAATCTCTGCCTTTTTGCAGACAATGTTTTACATCCTCAACCCCTGCTGTGTTGCCCAGGGGGTCTGGACATAGTTCGGTGCCACTGGCTGGTCGAGTGCCAGCACCTTGTAATGGCCGAACGGCATCTGAAGGGGCGGGGCCTGTTGTGGTCACGAGGAGCCGCAGGGTTTAAAGCAGGGCGCGAGGAGTTGCCTCGTTGCCCTGACATGGAGTCTAGTTCCCGCATCGCTTACCATTGATATTCCAGTTGCCGACCAGTTTACGTCTTCGTTCCCTGCTCCTGATTTTGACCCGGCTTGTTTTGACCATTCTTATGCTACGTACTATAGCGGTTGCTAGTCCTGTGCGTCGTGGGTTTAACCCTATGCAGGCTGCTTGGGGTTTTACTCGATTTATGGGGATATTCCCCTCTCGCTCTGGTGTACTATCTACAGCCTTATCGGGGTTCTACTCCAAGCCGAAGGTTTATGATTTAAGGTCTTGTATTTCTGTACAATCCGCAACAGCGAGATACTGTTTGTTTTCTGCCTATGATCGCCATGCTCAGCTTGCCAAATGTATCAGCTATAAACCTTTGTGTGTCAGTAAACCCTGATGATTTCAAGTTACAACATACCAGTCTGAGCTGATCAGAGAACGCTAAGTCTGGCAGGTCGGTGACTGCCCTGCAGTCTGCACAATACGTTGACTGTCAAACGAACTACCTTGGTTCACCCATTTTAGTATTGAAGCCATCTGTATTGTTTTGTGCTCTAAGTTGTCCATTGGTCTCGAAACCTTTGGAGCTTAGTAGCAGATCTATTGTCCGGTTATACTCCTTGGCTTTGGAGTATAAGTCTGTCAATACAAAACAAGTCTGTGTTTTGCAACCATTCAGCAGATATCTCTGTCCAACAAGATCCCAACCTCGCTACTCTTGTGTGAGCGCCACTGCGCCCGTTACACAATGTCCTGGTTACTCTCACCTGACTTGTGATGTCACTGCCGAACCATTACCATAGCCTCCATTTATTTCATGCTATCTCTGGCAATAAGATTAATATTTCCAAATCGGAAGCCCTTAACCTCTCCCTCCCCGACTCGGTTGTAGACAGACTGAAGGAGGCATTCACTTTGCGCTGGTGCCCTGCCTGCCTCCAATACCTGGGGTGTACCTCACTCCCAGGTTGAGTGACTTTATGGAGCCAACTACCCCAATGCCATTACATCTGTTATGTCCCTGCTCCACCAATGGTCCTCCTACTCGATCTCCTGGATGGGTCGTATATATGTCTTTAAGATGACGGCCATCCTTAAACTTTTGTACTTGTTTCAGACCTTATGCCCATGATGCCCTGATTTGCTATCACAAATGTTGGGAATGCCCCTGGACCCAGACCCCCTCCTGGTCCTCAACAGCCCCTCCAAATGCTACAGTCGCGCCCAGCCCTCCACCTGGTCCACTGGGTTTGCACGGCTTCTTGAATCTGCATTGTCTGATCCTGGAAATCTTCTCTCTACCTTGGCCATAATTAAAGCCAAAATTTGGTATATTTTTATAGAATGGAATATTCGACCGCCCAATTGCATGATACTGTGGCTCACTGCACTAAAATATAGTAGCTCGAATCAAGTCCCCCCGACCCCCGTCCCCATGTTTAAGTTTATCCACATTCATAATATGTTTCCAACGCTGCCCTACACACACCGATTGTGTTACGAAATCTAATTTGATTTTGTGTTTTTGTTGATTATCAGTCTTGATTGATGTTGTTCTGCATAGTTGCGCTTTGGTTTCTCTTCTCCTGATGTTTTTCTGCTGTACTTTGCTTGCATGTGCTACTTTTTCATATACTTTTTGCATTGTGTGCAGAAAAAAATGGTTTTCTTGTAAGACGTTGCTGAACACAAATATATGTATTTTATTGAAGTAAAATTGAAGTGTACTATGTCATTCACACTTAAAATACAATGCAGAACTTTGAAAATAGCAACATTTCCTATTGTCTTATAGTTTTTAGATTTTTTTTCATATTAAAATCCATTTTATATGTAAATATTTGGAAAATGAAAGCCCAATTTCTCCTGAACAAAATGATATAAGGGTGGGTGCACTTAATATCAGGTCAATTATGGTTGAACAGACTAATAGCTGAAATTCTACTTTTAGAAGCGTTCAAAACTTTTGTAAAATTGCCCCTGTCCTTAAGGGGTTAAAAGGTGAGCAAACCACAAATTGCTCTAGTTTTGCTACAAAATGTAAAGGCTGTCTGGGTGAAAACCGGACGGCTGCAAACGTAGTTCAAAAATTAATGTAATGGGCTGTGCACACCAACTGCTGGATAAAAAAACATCTTGGAAGCACTTATGTAACTTTATACTAAAGCAGGCATCAGTGAAGCACCGTTCTGACAGTATTTTCCTCCCATGTGGGAGGTGATAAGGATATTTACACCCACACTGCTCTGGATTATAAAAAGTGGCTCAAATAGAAGCCAAGAGTAGACCAGCGAATAGATCTGTACTTGTAATCCTGCATCTCATCACTTTTTGGTAAGTCATTTAATTGAAAAACATGGACTGCATCCTTTAGTTTAGTCTATGACTAATGCTGTGATAATTGACAACATGTTTTCAGTGAAGGAAGACAAGCAGAGAATTGTTAATTGATATGCAAATTGTAGCCTAAATAGCTAAATTGAAGGGGAAAAAAAATCGCCTGGTTGGAGTGTTTGCCAAATATGCACATTCCTCTACAGCGTCTAGTTTAATGATTTACTCTGTGCAAATTACATGACGTACTTAAAACAAACAGGGCAGTATACTCTAAAAAAAAAAGGAGGGGGTGGCAAAAATTTTAATTTTTATTCCTTTTGTTTTTTTACATGACTGTTATTTTAAAACACGTTGTTGAATACATGTGATTAAATTGCAAGCAGGTGGCAAAGTATTTGGTCTTAGGGAAAAAAGGAAAGAAATTTAAATATTATAGTGTATATAGAGTGCTGAAATGAAAATAGAACATTAGAATTTACCACCTATATAACACAGCAATTTTTCAATTCTAGAATATATGAAAAATAAACCGCTTTTATTGTTAGGGGATTGCATACAATACATATATTTGCTTAATTACAAAAGTGAAGAATTTAAAGGGACCCTCTATGTGGCAGGATACCCGTCGCTGACTGTACAGTGCCTGCATCTCCTGAATCCAGGCAGCACAAGAAAGGTGCTGCCCATGCTCAGCACAGGTCCTGAAACCGTTAATCACAGCACACACGCCTGTCTGAAATAAAGGTCCACACCCCCAATTGTTTTTTCCAGACAATGAGACTGAATAAAGGTCACAAAGAGGACACTCAGCCCCCCTACAACACCCAAAAGTCACAAAACCGTGTTTGTTGGTTAGTGCTAGGTTTGTGCTGGTTTGTGCCGTTGAAATCTCCGTTCTATCTTGTTTTTTTTTTTTTATTCTGCTTCCCTAAGCAAAACTGTGAGGCGTGGATGCTTTAGACGAGCTATTTCTGTATTTGACCAGTACTCACACAATGAAGTTCGGCAGATAGCTTCAACTCAGCGAAACTGACACATAGAAAGATAAATCCAGTTGAATAATTTAATGATCAGACTGACAATCTTGTAATAGTGTACAGCAGGGGTCGGCAACCTACGGCCCGTGGGCCGTAAACGGCCCGCCGCCCCTGTTTCTAAGGCCTGCGGGTGTCTGTGATAAAATCACAGACACCCGGCCCGTGATAAAAATCCCAGCTCCCGGTCAGCCCCGTCTCTCTATGGCCACCTCTGTAATCGCCGGCCGCCGCCGCTCCTCAAGTGGGTCCTCTGGAGGCCCCTGTGGGCGGCCCTCTACAGTGCCTATTTAGAGGGCCGCGTCTGCCTGATACAGCCAGTATGCGATTCGGGCTGGCTGGATCAGGCAGACCGGCCCTCTAAACAGGCAATGTAGAGGGCCGACTGCGGGGGCCTCCAGAGGAACGGCGGCGATTACAGAGGTGGCCATAGAGAGCGGGGATCTGCAGACTGCAGACATTCAGCTTGCCAGGTGTGGGAGAGAGAGTGGCGGTGAGATCTGGCCTGCCCACACGCGCCGTAATCTTCCTCTTGCCGCCACTCTCGCACTTCTGGCCAGCAGCAGCAGGTGTGGGGGCGCAGTCTTCATACGAAATGTGGTCAGGCTGCATCCACTTCTCCATAACCTCGGGCTGCAGGGTAAGCTGCGGACCGCGGTTTGTCCTCCTCCAGACGGATTCTAAGACATTTCTTATTTAAACTGTTGATACAGTAATGTCCAGCAGTATGAGTGTATCAGAGTTCCACAGTAATAAAACTCACACTCATACTGCAGGACATTACTGTGAGTTTTATTACTGTGGCACTCTGATACAGTAATGTCCTGCAGTATGAGTGTATCAGAGTGCCACAGTAACAAAACTCCCAGTAATGTCCTGCAGTGTATATGACTGTGAGTTACATTGCTGTGGAGCTCTGATTCATTCATAGTGCATGACATTACTGTTGTGCTCTGATACGTTCACACATACCGCACATTACTGTGAGTTTTATTGCTGTGGCACTCTGATACAGTAATGTCCTGCAGTATGAGTGTATCAGAGTGCCACAGTAACAAAACTCCCAGTAATGTCCTGCAGTGTATATGACTGTGAGTTACATTGCTGTGGAGCTCTGATTCATTCATAGTGCATGACATTACTGTTGTGCTCTGATACGTTCACACATACCGCACATTACTGTGAGTTTTATTGCTGTGGAGCTCTGATACAGTGCGGTGTGTATGAGAGTATCACAGACCTCAACAGCAATAAAACTCACAGTAATGTGCTGTGTGTATGAGTGTGAGTTTTATTGCTTTGTGATACACTCATACACACCACACATTACTGTGAGTGTTATTGCTCTGGATTCTGTGATACACTCATGCATGTCACGTGTTTTTTTTGGGGGGGCAGCATTTCATCCATCGCTCCAGGCAGCACAGTGGCTTGGACAGTGCAGGTCAGTGCGCCCGGAGCAGGCCCCCCTCCAGCTGATTTTGATGCGGGTGGGCTGAGCGGCCACAACAGACCAAATTGAGGGACCTGCCTGCTGTATGGGGACAATAAATTGAGGAGCCTGCTGTGCTGTATGGGGACAATAAATTGAGGGACCTGCCTGGTGTATGGGACAATAAATTGAGGAGCCTGTCTGCTGTGGGGACCTTAGCTTCTTGTGTTTGTTGTTTATAATTCTTATTACAATATTTATCTTATTTAAGTTTAAAAAGTAAACGTTATTTAAAATCTACTGTGATTGTTGTGTTATTACAATATTATCATCATTTATTAGCTTTGTATGTGAATGCGGCCCTCCATGCATTCACAGTTGTTGCATCCGGTCCTCAGGCAGAAAAGGTTCCCTACACCTGGTGTACAGCAATGCAGGTAAAAAGACATTAGTTTTGTCCAGCCGTGACCACAGAATGGCTGCTATGTAACCAGGAAGTCCCTAGAACAAGACACTGAGCAAAAGGTGTGAAACTAGTTGGATGCAGCAAGCTAAGGAAAACCCAGCAGGGACAAAATCGCTATGAAATCAATAGCATGTAAGCAGCAAAGGCAGATTCAACACAAAACAGAAAAATCTATATATATAAACGCGAAAGGACTGACTGACTGACTCATCAACGCCCAGCTGAAACTGTTTAACCTAGGAACATGAAATTTTGAAGGTGCACTGTTTTTATGATGTAGGCACCCACTAAGGAAGGATTTTTGGAAACTCTGCCCCTAAGGGGGTGAAAAAGGGGGTTGAACATTTTAAACAGGATACCTATATCTTAAAAACAGAAGATGGTACAGACGTGAAAATCGGTATTTAGATTCATCTTGACAAATAAAAAAAACACGTATTTTATCATTTTGTGAAAATTCCTTGGGGCAAAAAGGGGGATTGAATACTTTTATCATAAACGCGCAAGTCCTGACTGACTCATCAACGCCCAGCTGAAACCGTTTAACCTAGGAATGTGAAATTTTGAAGGTGCACTGTTTTTATGATTTAGGCGCCCACTAAGGAAGGATTTTTGGAAAACCCACCCCTAAGGGGGTGAAAAAGGGGTTGAATATTTTAAACAGGATATCTATAGCTCAAAAACAGAAGATGCTACAGATGTGAAAATCGGTATTTAGATTCGTCTTGAAAAATAAAAAACACATATTTTACCGTCTTTCAAAAATCCAAGTGGGGGGGCGAGAAAAGGGGGTTGAATATTTTAAATATTTTAAACGGATACCTGTATCTCCAAAACAGACGATGTTACAGTCCTGAAAATTGGTATTTAGATTCGTCTTGAAAAATAAAACACGTATTTTACCATGTTCTGAAAATTCCTTGGGGGGGTAAAAACGGGGGTTGAATACCTTTATCAGTATACCTATATTTCAAAAACCGAAGATGTTACGGGTGTGAAATTTGGTATTTACAATCTTCGTGAAAAAAACCAAACATGTTTTTTGCCATTTTCCACAAATCTAATTGGAGGGCGGGGGGGTCAGGGGAAAGGGGTCTGAATATTTTTATCATTATACCTATATTTCAAAAACCAAAGATGTTACAGACGTGAAATTTGGTATTTACAATCTTCTTGAAAAATAAAAACAGGTGTTTTGCCATTTTCCAAAAATCCCAAGGGAGGGATGAAAAAAAGGGGGGCTGAATACTTTTATACAGGATACCTATATCTCAAAAACAGAAGATGTTACATACGTGAAAATTGGTATTTAGATTCGTCTTGAGAAACAAACACCTATTTTACCATTTTCCAAAAATTCAGTGGGAGGGGGCAAAAAGGGCGGGTTGAATACTTTTATCAGTTTACCTATATTTCAAAAAATATAGATGTTACAGGTGTGAAATTTGGTATTTACAATCTTCGTGAAAAAAAACAAACATGTGTTTTGCCATTTTCCACAAGTCCAAACAAGGGGGGGGGGGATCGAGGGAAAGGGGTCTGAATACTTTTATCATTATATCTATAGTTCAAAAACCAAGATGTTACAGGTGTGAAGTTTGGTAATTACAATCTTTTGAAAATAAAGAAACACGTGTTTTACCATTTTCCCCAAGTGGCATCCTAAGTGGACGCTTAGAGTTGATTTCCTGGAGTTGCGGGACTGGAGGAAGGAACTGCAAGGCCCACTTTTTACTCTGGGTAAACACACGTCTATATTCTGCTTTCTCTCACGCTTCTGCTCTTAACTTCTACCTTTCTCCTTAAATGGAACTCCTGCCCCTCTACCACCGACCCCTACACTATCTGCATCTCTCCCTCCCTCCTCTCGTCCCACATGATGGCCTCGCATGAGCTCCTTTGTTTCCTCAGAACATGGTCTCCCTCTAACTCTCGTGCTGCCAATCACTCCCACAAATCCCATTCCCACCTTCTCTTTCTCACCCTCCTGCTGTTACTCTATTCAGGTGACATATCCCCTAACCCTGGCCCCACAACACATCCAATACTTCCCTCTCATCCTTTCTCCATCGCACATAAATCACCTCCCTGCAAGCCCAGCAACCTCATTCCCATAATCCCTCAGCGCCTGTCCTCTTTCTCCTGCGCCCTCTGGAATGCTCGATCTGTGTGCAACAAACTCACAGCCATCCATGACCTCTTCCTTTCAAACTCCTTCAACCTCCTAGCTTTAACTGAAACCTGGCTAACTCCCTCTGACACGGCCTCCGTTGCTGCTCTCTCACATGGCGTTCTACACTTGAGCCATACCCCCAGACCGGGTGAGAGAAATGGTGGCGGGGTCGGAATCCTGCTCTCTCCCACCTGCACCTACCAGCATATCCCTCTCCTTCTCCTCCTTCGAGACACACTGCATCCGCCTGTTCTCTCCTCTGGCCCTCAGGGTGGCAGTCATCTACCGCCCACCAGGACCAACCTCCCAGTTCTTTGACTACTTTGCTACCTGGCTTTCTCACTTCCTGTCTTCTAATCTTCCATGCCTAATTCTCGGACTTCAACATTCCCATTGATGATTCTTCCGCCCCTGCTGCCTCCAAACTTCTTTCACTCACGTCCTCCCTTGGACTCACACAATCCTCCCTCCTCCCTACCCACCGCGATGGTCACACTATTGACCTTGTCTTTTCCAACCTCTGCTCCATTTCTGAGTTCAGCTGTCGCCCTTTCCCCATCTCTGACCACCACCTTCTCTCTTTCAACCTATCTGAACTTCCTAAACACCCTGCTCCCCCACCCCGTACACACACTCGCAGAAATCTACATGCCGTGGATCCCCATCAATTCTCCAATCTACTTCACCACCTCCCTCACACCTCAACCTTCACCTGCCCTGATGCTGCCACTAATCACTACAACACTACGCTTATCTCTGCTCTAGACACTCTTGCTCCTCTTCAACTCTGTAAGGCCCCACCCCGCCAGCTTCAGCCCTGGCACACCCTCCAGACACGCTATCTGCAAAGATGCTCCCGCACTGCAGAGCGTGCCTGGAGGAAATCCCGCTCTGAAGCTGATTTTGTTCACTTCAAGTTTATTCTCCGGTCATACACCTCTGCCCTCCACTTGGCCAAACAATCCTTCTTCTCATCTCTTATATCTACGCTGTCCTCCAACCCTAAACGGCTCTGGTCCACCTTCAACACCCTCCTCTACCCACCTGCACCTCCCCCCACAGCTGCCTTCAGTGCTCAAGACCTGGCAGACTACTTCCTCAGTAAAACTCTATCAGAAGCAACATCCCAACACAAGATAGTTATCTGCCACCTCCACTCCCACAGGTCCCCTCTGCTGCTTCCTCCCAGCCACTGAGGAGGAAGTCAATTCCTTATTGTCCTCCTCACATCTCACCACGTGCCCGCTTGACCCCATTCCCTCACATCTAATTCCTCCCCTCTCCTCCTCCCTCACCCCTGCTCTCACACACATCTTCAACCTATCTCTCTCCACTGGCTCCTTTCCATCTGCCTTCAAACACGCGCTAGTTACCCCTTTACTAAAGAAACCATCCCTCGATCCCAACTCTCCATCCAACTACCGCCCTGTATCCCTGCTTCCCTTTACCTCTAAGCTCTTAGAAAAACTAGTCTTCAACCGCCTCTCCCTCTTCCTGTCCTCCAATTCCCTACTTGACCCCCTGCAATATGGCTTCCGTCCCCTACACTCAACTGAAACTGCAATCACCTATTCTCATCCTGCTTGACCTCTCGGCTGCTTTTGACACTGTTGACCACCCCCTCCTTCTACAGACCCTCAACTCTCTGGGTCTCGGTGACACTGCACTTGCTTGGGTTGACTCCTATTTATCCAACAGGTCCTTCTGTGTGTCCTTTACTGGTAACTCCTCCTCCTCATTGCCTCTATCTGTTGGTGTACCTCAAGGCTCTGTCCTTGGTCCTCTGCTCTTTTCCATCTACACTTCCTCCCTGGGCAAAATCATCAACAGCTTTGGCTTTAATTATCACCTCTACGCTGATGACACTCAGATCTACCTCTCTACCCCTGATCGCTCTCCCCGCGTCCTTTCAAAAGTCAGTGACTGTTTATCTGGCATCTCCTCCTGGATGGCCTCCCACCACCTAAAGATCAACATGTCAAAGACTGAACTCCTACTTCTTCCTCCCTCCAATGCCTCCCCACCTCCTGACTTCTCTATCACGGTGGAGGGTATCACCATCTCCCCATCAAACCAAGTGCGCTGTCTTGGAGTTACACTTGACTCTGCGCTTTCCTTCATCCCCCACATCAAGTCTCTTTCCTCCTCCTGCCGATACCAACTGCGTAATATTTCCAGAATTCGGCCATTTCTTACCGCTGTCACCACAAAACAACTCATACACGCCCTGGTAATCTCCTGACTCGACTATTGCAATAATCTCTTATCTGGCCTCCCTCTGTCCTGCCTCTCCCCCCTACAATCCATCCTGAACACCTCCGCCAGGCTAATTCACCTCACCTGCCGCTCTGTCTCTGCCGCTCCCCTCTGCGAGTCCCTTCACTGGCTCCCCATCCACTGCAGAATTAAGTTCAAAATCCTTATCCTTACCTACAAAACCCTCACTAACTCAGCTCCCCACTACCTGTCCTCACTAATCACCAAATACACCCCAGCCCGCTCCCTAAGGTCAAACAGTGACCTGCGCCTAGCTTCTCCCCGCATCACCTCTTCCCATGATAGACTGCAGGATTTCTCACGTGCAGCCCCCACTCTCTGGAACGCTCTCCCTTGTACTGTCAGACTTTCCCCTAACTTCTCTTCCTTCAAACGCTCCCTTAAAACGTTCTTATTTAGAGAAGCCTACCACCCAACTCACTGACGCAACCATCAATCACTCTCACCTTCCAGTCCTCTCCTCCTGTTTCCAACCCCAACCCTCCCAGATTGTGAGTTCCTACGGGAATAGGGCCCTCATCTCCTCCTGTACTGTTTGTCAAATGTTGTTCAATGTATTGCAACCCTGTCTATACTGTGCCTATTGTACAGCGCTGTGGAATATGCTGGCGCTTTATAAATAAAGAATAATAATAATTAACAATTTTCCAAAAATCCAAGTGGGGGGGGGGTAAAAAAGGAGGGGGGTGAATACTTTTAAACAAGATACCTACATCTCAAAAACAGAAGATGTTACAGATGTGAAAATTGGTATTTAGATTTGTCTTGAGAAACAAAAAACACCTATTTTACCATTTTCCAATCCAGTGGGAGGGGGAAAAAGGGGGGTTGAATACTTTTATCAGTATACCTATATTTTCAAAAACCAAAGATGTTACAGGTGTGAACTGTGGCACTTACAATCTTCTTGAAAAATAAAAAAACACGTTTTACCATTTTCCAAGTATCCCACGTGGTGGGTGAAAAAAGGGGGGTGAATACTTTTCAACAGGATACCTATATCTCAAAAACAGAAGATGTTACAGACGTGAAAATTGGTATTTAGATTCATCTTGAAAATAAAACAACACGTATTTTACCATTTTCCAAAAATCCAGTGGGGGGGGATTAATACCTTTATCACTATACCTATATTTCAAAAACCAATGATATTACAGGTGTGAAATTCGATATTTACAATCTTCGTGCAAAAAAAACATGTTTTACCATTTTCCGAAAATGCAGTTAAGGGAGGTGGGGGAAAGGGATGTGAATACTTTTATCAGTATACCTATATTTCAAAAAACAAAGATGTTACAGGTGTGAAATTTGGCACTTACACTGTTCTTGAAAAATAAAAAAACACGTGTTTTACAATTTTCCAAAAATCCCAAGTGGGGGGAAGGGGGGTTCTACCAAACAAACCAAGTTTCTTTTAAAAACCAATTTTAACAAATCCTAAAATCCACGCGAGCGAAGCCGCGGGCAAAAGCTAGTATACAATATATCCTAAATCATGGGCATGACTTTTTTATTAACCATTTAATAAAGGTCATGCAGCCCCCCTACAACACCCAAAAGTCACGAATCCGGGCTTGTTGGTTAGTGTTGCGTTTGTGCTAATTTGTGCCGCAGAAATGAACGTTTGTGCCGGTTTGGTTTCCTAGATATTGTGCATTATATTTGAAACCCCGCCCACCTTGCACCACACGTTATCACATTTTACAAACAAACATACCATTTAATTGTGCTGCATTTGTGCTGATTTGTGTCGCAAAGATGAACATTTGTGCCGGTTTGGTTTGGAAGATATTGTAACGGTTAGCCCCTGCTTGGGCCATCGTGGTGGCTTGGAACATGAGATGAAGCCCTTAAGGCAGGTGAGTAACTGACTGGACACAAGGACAGACGGATTTCTCCAAAACCAAGGAGCACCAAAAAACAGAACAGAATTGCCACTGAGCTCCGAAGGCTTCAAGACCGACAGACAACTTAGGACACTCAGAAACACAAAGATACACTTGACAATCCGTGAAGGGAGCAGGCTGCAGGACAGTAAACAAAACAGACAGACTATACTAAAAGAGGTCCTTATAAGCGGCCTCTGAATATAATACTAAACTAAGACAGACAAGGTACATAAAACATGAAACATACAAGAATCGTCAATCAGGAAGAGGTTGGCAACAGATCAGAAATATACGGTATCAGGGGGGAGTAGAAGGGATAGTCAAAAAAAAAGCCGAGGTCAGAACCAGAAAACACTTGAACAGGAATGCTTTGCAGCAACTCAGGAAACACGAACCAGACAGAACCACCATCAAACTCCACAAACAGTCAATGAGGCTCTGTGCTGCTGAGAATATATAGGGAGTGGGTCTGTGTGATTGGGCCATGTGACCCCAGACCAGGAGATCACAACAGAACCCCAGATCAGCCCTAAACAGCACAGCCAGACACACCATAGGGGAAAAACAAACATGAAGACCCTTCACCACCAGGGGGCAAGGCCGAGACGTGACAGATATTGGGCATTGCATTCAATCAAACCCCGCCCACTTTGCACCCCACATTATGAAATCTTAAAAACAAACATACTATTTGTTTGTGCTGCAAAATTGAACATTTGTGCCAGTTTGGTTTGGAAGATATTGTGCATTTTATTTGAAACCCCGCCCACTTTTGCACCCTATGATGTTAACAAACCTACCATTAGTTTGTGCTGAATTTTTATTTTTTATTTTTTTTAACCTCCCTGGTGGTATTCCCGAGTGTGGCTTTGGGTTAAATTTCAATGCTGAAAATGGTAACCCCGAGCCACTCTTGGGCTGATACATACCTGTACCTGCCCTCCCTCGCTGACCTCCCGCAATCGCATTCACCTCCGTCCTATCGTCGCGTCCGGCTTCCTGGTTCCCTTCTGGCGAGATGGGAACCAGGACACCGCGATCTGACGGAGGTGACTGCGAGGTGTCAGCAAGGGAGCGCAGGGACAGGTATGTATCAGCCCGAGTGTGGCTCGGGGTTACCATTTTCAGCCTTGAAATTTAACCCCGAGCCACACTCGGGAATACAACAAGGGAGGTTAAAAAAAATAATTGACACAAATTCAGCACAAACTAATGGTATGTTTGTTTTTAACATCATGTGGTGCAAAGTGGGCGGGGTTTGATTGAATACAATTCCCATTATCTTCCAAACCAAACCGGCACAAATGTTCATTTTTGCAGCACAAACGCAGCACAATTAAATGGTATGTTTGGTTTGTAAAATGTGATAACGTGTGGTGCAAGGTGGGCGGGCTTTCATAAAATATAATGCACAATATCTCGGAAACCAAACTGGCACAAATGTTCATTTCTGCGGCACAAATTAGTACAAACGCAGCACTAACCAACAAGCCCGGTTTTGTGACTTTTGGGTGTTGTAGGGGGCTGAGGGACCTTTTGGTGACCTTTTATTCAGTCTCTTTGTCTGGAAAAACAATTGATACTATCTCAAATCAAAACGGCACTAACCAAACACAGTGGATTTTTTTATTTGTGGCGATTGTTGGGGGGGCCAGATTCACGCAGCTATCTGTGTGGAGTGTGCCCCCCTCCATCCTCCCTCCAATCCATTTGGGTGGTATCGCTGTGTACTGTGAAGCAGAGAAGTATTTTTTCTTTTTCAAAATTTTTTAATATCACAAGAAAATAAGATACAAGCAATAATTTAAAAACAAGTAGGCAGTACTCTGCAGTAAACAAACCACTGGAGCATTCCGCAATTATACATAGAAGAGATGTTTATGAAGAATAAGATCTAGTGAGGTAAGCCCAGGAGTACCGGGTGAATGCTATACCTAAGGGGCCCCAGGGATATTTGCGACCAAGTGATATCGTTGCAAAATGAAAAAACTGTTCTGAAGCAGAGAAGTTACCTCTGATCACACTGCTGTCACTCAACAGACCGGATTTGGAATTTCCCGCTTGTCAGGGACCAACTCAAGGTATGCATGACATTATTGTGTCTCTGAAGGTCGCAGCAGCGTGCGTTCTAGGGGAAAGCCGTGAAGGACTGGTGCTGTGTTTGCATGCGCAGCACCGATCCATTCTTCTGCGAAGACGCTCGTGCAACAGTATGCAAATTACACAAGATGCTCATTTTCCGTAGCATACGTACAACCGTTTATTTATTTATTTTTATTTACTTAGGAAGGATACATTGAGATTCCTCTCATTTTCAAGTATGTCCTCGTTTCAAGAACATTGAATTGTTACAGTGTACAGAAATACAAAGTAGTAAAATGCAAGATATTAACACAAAACAAATATACAGATTAACAGAAAATAAATATGTAGGAAATAGTCATGTTACAGGTGCATTCTGTATTGAGGTATGTTATTAGGGAGCGCTTAAGTGACTTTAGACTGGGGGAAGATTTGATGGCGACTGGGAGGTTATTCCATAATTGTGGTGCTCTGTAGGAAAATGAGGATCGAGGAAGGATACATTGAGATTTTCTCGTTTTCAAGTATGTCCTGGGTGGCGAGTATGTACCGTTAGGTGTCTTGCCCAAGGACACTTACTGGAGAGGTTGCTCGCTGGGATTGAACCCATGTCTCCACAGGCTAGGGATGTGCGTTTCGGGTTTCGGAATTTTCACGAAATTTCCCGATTCGTGTTTTCGGACTCGGCCGAATTTCCAAATCGGGTCGGACCCGAAAACCAATAGATCCGAAAAGTTTTCCGAGCGGAAACGAAAATTTTTCGAATGGACTTGAAATGTGTCAAATCGAAATTTATTTTTGCTCTATTCATGATTTCGGTTCCATTTCCGTAATTCTGAACATCGTATATTTAACTATTATCGGTTATATCGCTGATTCTGTAAATTTTGTATTTCTAAATGCGTATCACTTGTTTCTTGTGGCATTCGGGTCAGTTTAGCGTTTTTTAAATCGTTTTGTTAATTTTTTTGTTCTTTGGCTTTCATACCATTTTAATATGATTAAATAAAGTTGTGAAATGTATATTCAATTATTCATAAGTAAAAAAGGATCTTTATTTAATAAAAAAAAACACGATAGAATCGCAAGAATTATCTTGGACACTTTGAAACGAGGAGAACAGACGTTCCGAAAAAACGAAAATTTCCGAAAAGTCGATACAAAAAACGAGCAAAGTGACCCGAAAATACGAAAAATGGTTGATATTCCTAAAAAAAAAATGTACACGAAAAACGAGCCGAATCGAAACAGAAATCGGTCGAAACGAGCCGAATCGAAAAGTTTAAACATCCGAACAAATCGAACCGAAAAAAAAATCGGTGCACAAGCCTACCACAGGCTCTCTTCATGCAGAGCAGTGATGATACCTCTACTCTACTCCACCCAGCCGGTACTATTGTGGTATTGCAAGTAAGGTGCAGGTCCTGGAATGGAGGTTATAGGTAGGGATGAGCCGAACACCCCCCACCCCGAGTTCGGTTCGGACCCGAACCCGAACTTCCCATTTGTTCGGGTCCGAACCCCCATGCAAGTCAATGGGGCTGAAAATTTGGATTTTTAGAGTGCCCTCCAAGAGGGCATATATGCTACATATTTGCCATAAAAGGTGTATGGGGGTCCGGGTAGTGCCCTGGGGGACAGGAAACAAGGACAAAAAGTTTAAAAAAAAACGTTTTTAAAGGGACAGTGAGTTTTCCATGAAATAAGGGTTAAAAATAAAAACGAAAAAATTCCTTCAAATATCGTGCCTAGGAGGTCCCCATAACCTGCCCGTGAAGTGGCGGATTTCTAGGATGTATAGAAATATGTAAAAACCAAAAAATGACATTTCAAATGACGGTAAATGCTTTTCCTTTAATCTATCCATAAACAACTGCTTGGGGCGGCAGTCTGTATGAAAAGAGGAGACATTTTGGGAACACGCAGAAAAAGTTTACTGATTTTTTTTTGGCGGTGAAAAGCAGGAGAATGACTGGAGAATGGAAAATTCTAGACCAAATAACCGATTTGGAAAGTGAGATAAATGGGAGAATTTTTCTGGTTTGGCTATTTTGACCTAGAATTTTCCATTCTCCAGTCATTCTCCTGCTTTTCACCTCTCTGTGAATAACCCTGTAGATCAATAGCATCCACTGGTAGTAAATGTTTCTTTTGTGAATTCTTCATTGACACAATTATTCAACCCCTTAAAGACTACCACTCTGAAGAACAGAGGTTCATTCAAGTGTTTTCAATCAGGTATTGAAAACACCTGTGGATGTCACGGAGCAGCAAAAAAGCATAATAAGCACCAATTAGGCAGCTTTAAAATGACTGTGATACTCAGCTCCTTCTAGACATTTACTGGTGTGGTTACAAACATGGTGAAGTCAAGAGAATGCTCCAGGAAGACAAGAGAAGAGGTGATTACTCTTCACAGGAAGGGCAATGGCTATAAGAAGATTTCAAAGATGTTAAACATACCAAGAGAGACCATAGGAAGCATCATTCGCAAATTCAAGGCAAATGGCACTGTTGAAACGCTACCTGGTCGTGGCAGAAAGAAGATGCTGACTTCGACTGCTGTGCGCTACCTGAAGTGTAGAGTGGAGAAAAGTCCCCATGTGACTGCTGAGGAACTGAGAAAAGATTTGTCAGATGTGGGTACTGAAGTTTCAGCTCAGACAATACGGCGCACACTGCGTAATGAAGGCCTCCTGGGCGAAGATACCCGTAGATCGCTGCAAGACACTTGTGTCAAGCTATGCTTCACGTTTAAAAGCTGTTATAACTGTAAAAGGATGTTGTACTAAGTACTAAGATTGAATGTCACTTGGGGGTTGAATAAAACTGATAATGATGTGAGCACAGAAAAGACATTTGTGGTTATTTCATTATAAATGTTATGTTAGATTTGTCTGACCTACACGTGCCTCTTTGATTTAATTGTAAGCAAGATGACTGAATGATCCAAATCAATGTCAAACTGGCCAAAACACTCAATTTCAGTGGGGGTTGAATAATTTTGAACACAACTGTAACAGAGCACTGAGGTTACAGGGAAGCTGGGTTCTAAAGGCTGGCAAGTGTCATCGGGTGAGCATGATAATTGTCCACTCATTGCAGCTGTATGTCCAGAATTAGTGATCCCAGCGTAGGTTCACCACAGCTATAGGGATCAGATTGATCACTGAAGTCCAGTGGCAGACTGGACAGCAAATGGACAAGCATGCCAGAGGCCATGGGTTCAATTCCTGGCTGGTGCAAAAAAGGGGCAGCCACGTCTGGCTGTCTGCAGGCCTCAATATGATCCCTGACAATAATGCCCTCTTACTGGCTGTTGTAATGCAGCAGTAAAGTGTTTGAACATTTTGTTACAGTGAAGTTTGGGGCTGTATTTACAGCTTGATTTTGCATTTTAATACATTGAAAAGCAATCACCCTGGAGAGACATAAAACAAGTTCTCAATTTTGGGAGTGAAGGGGATAATATATACTGTTAACTATTAATGGTTATAATAATGGTTCAATCATCAAGGCATGCAGATGTTTTACACATTACGTTTACACCAATAAAGTAACCATGTCATACATTTTTCTGTGTGTTTCAGTGTTCCAGGTTCGGTGTTCATTCCTATTTGAACGAAACACCCAAAACTCATTGTGTATACAAATATGGATAAGACACAAGGTAGGATCTTCTTTCTGAAAATTAATATATACTACAGATAATTTTGACTGTAAATATACAAACACATTATGTCACATTGTGGACCTCATAATCTAGGATGTGTAAAAAATATGTTGCTTTTTAGAAATGTTCTGTAGCAATGGAATGCTAGGAAATATAAGACATATTTGACGTGTAAAAAATAGCATGCACTTTCCCCGAATTTCTCATGGTGCAGTGATGTCTAATGTCGGTGGGATAAATTCTTAAACTCTTTTTGTATGCACAACTACATTATTAAGTGGAATGGAAGGTTTAAGTTATGAGGAAAGACTAACCAGCTTAAACCTGTTTAGTTTAGAGAAACGTCGCCTTAGAGGGGATCTGATAACTTTATACAAATATATATGGGGCCATTATATAGACCATTGTCTGGAACCCTAGTCATTAACAGGACTATACACAGGACACAAGGTCACCCATTTAGACTGGACGGAAGGATATTTGGCCTAAAGCATAGGAAGGGTGAACTGTAAAGCTGTGGAATGCTCTGCATGAACCCGAAGGACGAACATCTTTTTTTCAGCTTACAGTTGTGTTCAAAATTATTCAACCCCCACTGAAATTGAGTGTTTTGGCCAGTTTGACATTGATTTTGATCATTCAGTCATCTTGCTTACAATTAAATCAAAGAGGCACGTGTAGGTCAGACAAATATAACATAACATTTATAATGAAATAACCACAAATGTCTTTTCTGTGCTCACATCATTATCAGTTTTATTCAACCCCCAAGTGACATTCAATCTTAGTACTTAGTACAACATCCTTTTACAGTTATAACAGCTTTTAAATGTGAAGCATAGCTTGACACAAGTGTCTTGCAGCGATCTACGGGTATCTTTGCCCATTCGTCATGGGCAAAAGCCTCCAGTTCAGTCACATTCTTAGGCTTGCGCACTGCAACTGCTTTCTCTAAGTCCCACCAGAGGTTCTCAATCGGATTTAAGTCAGGTGACTGCGATGGCCACTCCAAAATGTTCCAGCCTTTAATCTGCAACCATGCTCTAGTGGACTTGGAGGTATGCTTGGGATCATTGTCCTGTTGAAAGGTCCAACGTCTCCCAAGCCTCAGGTTTGTGACGGACTGCATCACATTGTCATCCAATATCTCCTGGTACTGAAGAGAATTCATGGTACCTTGCACACGCTGAAGCTTCCCTGTACCTGCAGAAGCAAAACAGCCCCAAAGCATGATTGACCCCCCGCCATGCTTCACAGTAGGCAAGGTGTTCTTTTCTTCATAGGCCTTGTTCTTCCTCCTCCAAACATAGCGTTGATCCATGGGCCCAAACAGTTCTAATTTTGTTTCATCAGTCCACAGAACACTATCCCAAAACTTCTGTGGTTTGTCCACATGACTTTTGGCATACTGCAGTCGACTCTTCTTATTCTTTGGAGACAGCAAGGGGGTGCGCTTGGGAGTTCTGGCATGGAGGCCTTCATTACGCAGTGTGCGCCGTATTGTCTGAGCTTAAACTTCAGTACCCACATCTGACAAATCTTTTCTTAGTTCCTCAGCAGTCACACGGGGACTTTTCTCCACTCTACGCTTCAGGTAGCGCACAGCAGTCGAAGTCAGCATCTTCTTTCTGCCACGACCAAGTAGCGTTTCAACATTGCCCTTTGCTTTGAATTTGCGAATGATGCTTCCTATGGTCTCTCTTGGTATGTTTAACATCTTTGCAATCTTCTTATAGCCATTGCCCTTCCTGTGAAGAGTAATCACCTCTTCTCTTGTCTTCCTGGACCATTCTCTTGACTTTACCATGTTTGTAACCACACCAGTAAAAGTCTAGAAGGAGCTGAGTATCACAGTCATTTTAAAGCTGCCTAATTGGTGCTTATTATGCTTTATTGCTGCTCCATGACATCCACAGGTGTTTTCAATACCTGATTGAAAACACTTGAATGAACCTCTGTTCTTCAGAGTGGTAGTCTTTAAGGGGTTGAATATTTGTGTCAATGAAGAATTCACAAAAGAAACATTTACTACTGTATTACAAAACCAATTGATGTCATTTTAGTTGCATATGGTTCTTTAAAAAGTCCTTGTAGGATTTAATTCTTAATACAATTACAAATGTACACTAAATTCCCTAAAACCCTTTACAGCATTGGGGGTTGAATAATTTTGAACACAACTGTATGTAACTACGCAGGGCTGGCCCGACCATGGAGCGGTTCGGAGCCTCACTCCCTGTCTGGGCGCCGCCTGGCGGCATCACCAGACCATTGCATGCAGGGAGGTGTAGTTCTAGACTGGATTACTGAATATTGCAGAGAACCAGTCTAAAACGACACCTCCCAGCATGCAATGCACCTGTGATGCCACTAGGTGGCGCCTGGACAGTGACTGAACACGGAAGTTCACAGATGGGGGGAACAGCGCCTGTGAAGGAAGAGAAGCAGGAGCTGGGCTGCAAGGAGGTCGGCGGGAGACAGAACCTGCTGGTAAGTACAAGTCTGTCTCTCTCACCCTCCATCCATTCCTCTCACGCTCATCTCCCCCCTGCACTCCCATCTCTCTCTCCTTCCTGCACTCACATCTCTCTCTCCCCACTCCTTCCTGGGTATGCGAAACACTGGGCTCTGCTGGGTATGCTCTGCTGCTGGTTATGTGAAACACTGGGCTCTGCTGGGTATGTGAAACACTGGGCTCTGCTGGGTATGTGAAACACTGGGCTCTGCTGGGTATGTGAAACACTGGGCTCTGCTGGGTATGTGAAACACTGGGCTCTGCTGGGTATGTGAAACGCTGGACTCTGCTGGGTATGCTCTGCTGGTTATGTGAAACCCTGGGCTCTGCTGGGTACATGAAACACTGGGCTGTGCTGGGTATGCTCTGCTGGGTATGTGAAACACTGGGCTGTGCTGGGTATGTTCTGCTGGGTATGTGAAACACTGGGCTCTGCTGGGTATGCTCTGCTGGGTACGTGAAACACTTGGCTCTGCTGGGTATGTGAAATGCTGGGCTCTGCTGGGTATGCTCTGCTGGTTATGTGAAACACTGGGCTGTGCTGGGTATGCTCTGCTGGTTATGTGAAACACTGGGCTGTGCTGGGTATGTTCTGCTGGGTATGTGAAACACTGGGCTCTGCTGGGTATGCTCTGCTGGGTACGTGAAACACTGGGCTCTGCTGGGTATGTGAAATGCTGGGCTCTGCTGGGTATGCTCTGCTGGTTATGTGAAACACTGGGCTCTGCTGGGTATGTGAAACACTGGGCTGTGCTGGGTATGCTCTGCTGGGTATGTGAAACACTGGGCTGTGCTGGGTATGTTCTGCTGGGTATGTGAAACACTGGGCTCTGCTGGGTACGTGAAACACTGGGCTCTGCTGGGTATGCTCTGTTGGGTACGTGAAACACTGGGCTCTGCTGGGTACGTGAAACACTGGGCTCTGCTGGGTATGCTCTGTTGGGTACGTGAAACACTGGGCTCTGCTGGGTATGCTCTGTTGGGTACGTGAAACACTGGGCTCTGCTGGGTATGTGAAACACTGGGCTCTGCTGGGTATGCTCTGTTGGGTACGTGAAACACTGGGCTCTGCTGGGTACGTGAAACACTGGGCTCTGCTGGGTATGCTCTGTTGGGTACGTGAAACACTGGGCTCTGCTGGGTATGCTCTGTTGGGTACGTGAAACACTGGGCTCTGCTGGGTATGTGAAACACTGGGCTCTGCTGGGTATGCTCTGCTGGGTATGTGAAACACTGGGCTCTGGGTATGCTCTGCTGGGTATGTGAAACGCTGGGCTGTGCTGGGTATGCTCTGTTGGGTATGTGAACCAGTGGGCTGTGCTGGGTATGCTCTGCTGGGTATGCTCTGCTGGGTATGTGAAACACTGGGCTGTGCTGGGTATGTTCTGCTGGGTACGTGAAACACTGGGCTCTGCTGAGTACGTGAAACACTGGGCTGTGCTGGGTATGCTCTGCTGGGTATGTGAAACACTGGGCTGTGCTGGGTATGCTCTGCTGGTTATGTGAAACACTGGGCTGTGCTGGGTATGCTCTGCTGGTTATGTGAAACACTGGGCTCTGCTGGGTATGCTCTGCTGGGTATGTGAAACACTGATCTCTGCTGGGTATGTGAAACGCTGGGTACGTGAAACACTGGGCTCTGCTGGGTATGTGAAACACTGGGCTGTGTTGGGTATGTTCTGCTGGGTATGTGAAACACTGGGCTGTGCTGGGTATGTTCTGCTGGGTACGTGAAACACTGGGCTCTGCTGAGTATGTGAAACACTGGGCTGTGCTGGGTATGGGCTCTGCTGGGTACGTGAAACACTGGGCTGTGCTGGGTATGCTCTGCTGGTATGTGAAACACTGGGCTGTGCTGGGTATGCTCTGCTGGTTATGTGAAACACTGGGCTCTGCTGGGTATGCTCTGCTGGGTATGTGAAACACTGATCTCTGCTGGGTATGTGAAACGCTGGGTACGTGAAACACTGGGCTCTGCTGGGTATGTGAAACACTGGGCTCTGCTGGGTACGTGAAACACTGGGCTGTGCTGGGTATGCTCTGCTGGGTATGTGAAACCCTGGCCTCTGCTGGGTATGCTCTGCTGGGTATGCTCTGCTGGGTTTGTGAAACACTGGGCTCTGCTGGGTATGCTCTGCTGGGTATGTGAAACACTGGCTCTGCTAGGTATGCTCTGCTGGTTATGTGAAACACTGGGCTCTGCTGGGTATGCTCTGCTGGGTATGTTCTGCTGGGTATGTGAAACACTGGGCTCTGCTGGGTATGCTCTGCTGGGTACGTGAAACACTGGGCTGTGCTGGGTATGCTCTGCTGGGTATGCTCTGCTGGGTATGTGAAACACTGGGCTGTGCTGGATATGCTCTGCTGGGTATGTGAAACACTGGGCTCTGCTGGGTATGCTCTGCTGGTTATGTGAAACACTGGGCTCTGGGTATGCTCTGCTGGGTATGTGAAACACTGGGCTCTGCTGGGTATGTGAAATGCTGGGCTCTGCTGGGTATGCTCTGCTGGGTATGTGAAATACTGGGCTGTGCTGGGTATGTGAAACACTGGGCTCTGCTGGGTATGCTCTGCTGGGTACGTGAAACACTGGCTCTGCTGCTGGGTATGTGAAACACTGGGCTCTGCTGGGTATGTGAAACACTGGGCTGTGCTGGGTATGTTCTGCTGGGTATGTGAAACACTGGGCTCTGCTGGGTATGCTCTGCTGGGTACGTGAAACACTGGGCTCTGCTGGGTACGTGAAACACAGGGCTGTGCTGGGTATGCTCTGTTGGGTATGTGAAACACTGGGCTGTGCTGGGTATGCTCTGCTGGGTATGCTCTGCTGGGTATGTGAAACACTGGGCTGTGCTGGATATGCTCTGCTGGGTATGTGAAACACTGGGCTCTGCTGGGTATGCTCTGCTGGTTATGTGAAACACTGGGCTCTGGGTATGCTCTGCTGGGTATGTGAAACACTGGGCTCTGCTGGGTATGTGAAATGCTGGGCTCTGCTGGGTATGCTCTGCTGGGTATGTGAAATACTGGGCTGTGCTGGGTATGTGAAACACTGGGCTCTGCTGGGTATGCTCTGCTGGGTACGTGAAACACTGGGCTCTGCTGGGTATGTGAAACACTGGGCTCTGCTGGGTATGTGAAACACTGGGCTGTGCTGGGTATGTTCTGCTGGGTATGTGAAACACTGGGCTCTGCTGGGTATGCTCTGCTGGGTACGTGAAACACTGGGCTCTGCTGGGTACGTGAAACACAGGGCTGTGCTGGGTATGCTCTGTTGGGTATGTGAAACACTGGGCTGTGCTGGGTATGTTCTGCTGGGTATGTGAAACACTGGGCTCTGCTGGGTATGTGAAACACTGGGCTCTGCTGCGTATGCTCTGATGGTTATGTGAAACACTGGGCTGTGCTGGGTATGCTTTGCTGGTTATGTGAAACACTGGGCTCTGCTGGGTATGCTCTGCTGGGTATGTTCTGCTGGGTACGTGAAACACTGGGCTCTGCTGGGTATGCTCTGCTGGGTATGTGAAACACTAGGCTTTGCTGGGTATGTGAAACACTGGGCTCTGCTGGGTATGCTCTGCTGGGTATGTAAAACACTAGGCTCTGCTGGGTATGCTCTGCTGGGTATGTGAAACACTGGGCTCTGCTGGGTATGATCTGCTGGTTATGTGAAACACTGGTGTGACGGGATGGAGTGTCCGCCTGCGGTCCTGCTCCTATCTGACCCCCTTGATGGCGTCCGGCCCGACTACCGAGTGGCTCGGCACTTGGCATCTCGTGCAGCCTGATCTACCGACCTCTTGTTGGTGTGGAAGTGGCTGCTGGGCTGACTTGAGGATCCTTTTCCTGGGATAGACGTGATGTGGAAGGCAAAAGGATAAACAAGACCATACGGCGCATAAAACAGTGAACAGTTGATTAAATGAACAACTGGTTAATAGAAGTAAAATGTGAAAGGTGTCCTTTAAGGTATAAAAAGTGTCCTTTAAAATGCAAGAAGTGTCCTTTAAAATACCAAACAGAGGAGGTAAAAGAGTACAAAAAAGTTTCAAAAAAATTATTAAGTCAATTTGTGCAAAATAAGTGTTCAAAAAGTGCAATGATTTAATACTCAAAGAGTGTTGTTGATTGAAGACAAATGCAACAATCTTCTCTGTGGTGTGGATATCAAATCTTCTCTTTAAAGGTGTCCCTCAGAGAGAAATAAAGGCAATAATAGTGCAGATGGTCATACTGGGATGAAGTAATTTAATAAAATGAATGTATCACTCACACATTTATTAGAGCCTAAGAGAAATCCAGGCTCAAGGAAAATAGCTTGCGGCCAAGTATAGGGTGGCACGTCCCTCCTTTCATCTATGGTGGTTACTAGATAAAGCAGAGAAGATCGGGAGACGGCACTCCCATAGCGTAACTCTGTGCAATACAGGTGGAGGATTAAATTAAAATTGGTCACACTCACCAGTTATAGAGCCTCTCAATTCCAGGCTCAAGGAGTATCGCCTTGGGTCCTCTTAAGGTGGGGGCCCAAACCTCTTTGGTGTAGCAGCAGTTGGTCCAGATGTCCAAAAAAGGTAGGGAGATAAGGAAAAGTGGCGAATGCAAAAAATATATAGGTAATGAATTTATTGGAATTAATAAAATCCTGGACAAATTGTACCGAGACGCGTTTCGGCTAAAAGCCTTCCTCAGTCGGTATATTTAGTGTCCATAAAGTGCAAATAAAGTAAAAGTGAAAATAAAAGTGTCCTCTTATATAGTATCATTTCCTGCCACATTCGAATTGTTAACTCCCTATTTCCTGTTGGCCGATTTCCGTTCGTTCGGATTTACCCAGAGATGCTTTGCGGTCGTTTCGAAATAAAAACGAAAATGAATACAATACATTGGACGATCGCGGAAAATCCGAATCTTTTGGACGATCGCAGCAATTACGAATCTTTAGAGCAATAATCTTATGGGGAGAATTTAAAACAAGACTTAAAACCAAATTGTAGCCTATGTAAAATACAGAGATTCGAAAAAACGGACAACATTTCGCATCGGAAGTAAACAAAAAAGTCGACCAATAGAATTCTGCGCATATTCGTAAAAGTTGTTATCATGATCGAAATGCACACATAGTCCTAGCATATTAAAATCAGATGAAATGCAGATCAGGTATATATATACGATACGAAAAAGAAAAAAAGAAGAAAGAAAATTTCTTTCTTTGGTTTCACCATGCATGAACTGGACAAGCCCTTTTTACCCAGGAGTGCTTTGCGAAAATTTTCTTAGTTTCGTTTTCGTTCGTATCCATAGTCTGGGGTTTTACCCAGAGAGACCTTGCGAATACTTTCTAGTCTCGTTTTCGTTCGTATAATGAACTTGACTTTTTACCCAAAGTTTGCTCGATTTTTTTAGGGCATAGTAGTTAATGACGATTCATCTTTCGTATATAAGAAACGAAAAAGACGGGAAAAAAGAACGAGAAGAAATATATAAATTTTCTTTTCGTATATAAGAATAAAAAATGGAAAATGTGTATATGCTAGAAAGCAAGGGTGTATTGTTAGATAGGTATATTCAGATAAAAATAGGGTAGGGGAATTTTATCTAATAATGTCTTATCATGATCATTCTGTATCCACATTTACTATTCTAATATAAAGTAGATTGGGAGGTTGATCATAGGGAAGTTATTAGAATCGCATAAAAATTGGCTCGAATTATAGAATATATACATGATGGTAAAAATTGTTATTAATGGAAACCTAAAAATGGAGAGCTGAGTATCATAAAAATTAATATTAAAAATGGGGATATAAAATATATATATAATAAATATAATAAATATATAATTCTAAGATGGCAACAGGGGTATAAAAAACATCATCTGAAAAAAAGGGGGGGGAGGGGGGGGAGATAGGAGAAAGTATTATATCGTTTAAAAGGAATAGTTAAAATGAAAATAATTAGCTGTTAAGAAAATGGCACAATTCAAAATCTGCATTTAATCCATGCGGCTGGAGTGTATTCATTAAAAAAATCCACCTCATTTCCTCTTTGCCTAGTCGTGTTTCTAGGCTTCCTCCTCTCCAAAGGGGTTCTAGTTTTTGGACTGCCATAAATGAGAGGCCTTCTGGGTTTTGCCCATGTTTTAGTTTAAAATGTAATGATACACTATGCTTATCAAAACCTTTCTTGATATTTCTTATGTGCTCCTGTATACGTATGTTAAGTGGCCGTGTAGTACGTCCCACATATCTGAGTCCACAAGGACAGGTTAGGACGTATATAACATTTTTTGAAAAGCATGTCATCATTCCTTTGATTTTAATTTTTTTGCCATTTCTTTCAATTTCCGAACTTATTTGTTTCTTGCCTTTGGTATTTCTGCAGTTTAAGCAGTTCCCACATTGGTGGAAACCTTCTCTTATTCCAAAATGGTTAGGTACTTTCTTGTTTCTCACCCTATGTGAGAGTTCCATCTTTAGATTTTTCACCCCTCTGCATATGATGCGTGGTATCGTTGGAAGGATGCCATTCAGTATAGGGTCTCTTTGTAGTATTGGCCAATGCTTCTTAATACTCTTCCTTATTTCTTTATTGAGAGGATTATAAGAAAATATGAATGGCACTCCTTCCATATATTTCTGCGTGGAATTCTCTTTCTTTTTCTTCAATAGTTCTAGTCTTTCCATTCTTCTAACTTCTATTCTTGTGTCCTCCAGGTCTGTGGGTTGTATCCTTTCTCAACGAAATCCAAATGTAATTTCGCGGACTGGGTGTCAAAGTCCGAAATGTTAGTACAGTTTCTTTTCATTCGTAAAAACTGTCCTTTCGGGACGGCATTTAGCCACTGAGGTAAGTGGCAACTCCTGCGTTCTATAAAACTATTGCAATCCACGTCTTTAAAGTGCGTCTTAGTCTTGATCTTGTTATCCTCGACAAAGATTTTTAAATCTAGAAAGATAACTTCACTAGTGCTCCAATTTGAGGTTAAAATAATGCCTCTATCATTGGTAGCTAAAAGGTTAAAAAAAGACTGTAAAACTTCAGCTCCCCCTCTCCATATAAAAAATATATCGTCAATATAACGGCGATATAAAATCAGGTTTGTTTTCCAGTCAGATAAAAATGAATTTTCCCAATGTGCCATAAAAAGATTTGCAAAACTAGGGGCAAATCTTGTTCCCATTGCTGTACCAGACACTTGTAAGTAGAACTCCTCTGAAAACCAGAAATAGTTATGTTCGAGTATAAGTTGTATGCCTTTAAGGATAAAATCGATCTGTTCCGGCTGCAATTTTTGGTCTTTCTCTAAAAAGAATTTAGCTGCCTCTATCCCTTTACTATGCGGGATGATTGTATATAATGACTGAACATCGCTGGTGACTAATATGTCGCCATCTTTCCAGTCTACGTCCGTCAAAACGTTAATCATCTCTATAGTATCTCTCAGGTAAGTCTCAGTGGTCGTGACATATGGCTGTAGTTGTCTATCAAGATATTCTGAAAGTCGACTGGAAATTGACCCTATACCTGAGATAATTGGCCTACCTGGTGGTTTTTCTAGGTTCTTATGGATTTTTGGTAAAAAATAAAAAATAGGGATTTTCGGATGATCGATTTTTAAATACTTGAGTTCATTATTGTTCAGGATGCCAAGTAAGTGGCCCTGATCTAGGTATTCATGAAATAAGTGCTTAAAATTCATTGAAGGGTCATTCTTTAAATGTCTGTACGTTGTTTCATCTCCTAGTATTCGCATGGCTTCATCTTTATAATATTCGGCCGTCATAATTACTACTACTCCTCCACCCTTATCTGCGGGCTTAATTACGATATCATCATCCTGTGTTAATTCACGTAATGCTTTTCGTTCTTGCTGTGTCAGATTATCCTTACTTTTCTTATGTTCCATCTTTTCCAAATCTGATAAAATCATTTGTTCAAAAGTAGTGATCTCCGAGGAGATCATAGATTTTGGGAAAAAGGTGGATTTTTCTTTTAAGTTAGTGTGCGTATATAAATGCATTGTCTCATTTCTTTCAATCGGGTTTTTCGAAAAGTATTTTTTCAGGCATAGATTTTTCTTAAATTTTTGTATGTCAATATACATATTAAATTTATCTAGTTTGTTTGTAGGAGCAAACTTCATGCCCTTTTGAAGAATTTGATGTGGTGGGCAGAGAGGACTTTATTGGTTAGGTGTATATTCCTCCGTTCGACCATACTTTCTCCTTCCGTTTAGTTCTCCGTCTTCCAGCTCTACATCCTCTTCTTCCAAGAAGTCTTCCACACCTGGTGACCATCCTCTTTTTAGAGAGAGGTTCTTCCTTTTCAGTCGATAATTGGACGACTGAAAAACCTCTTCTTTATTATTATCCTGAGCTAGAGGTTGGAACCGATTGTAAGTATAGGTGTCCTGATTATTAGGATGATATACAGGATCTCTCCTTTTTGTATACCTATTGTCGTTATTCTGAGGCCTCCTATAGGGAACTGTTGTGTACCCATAGGAAGAGTGGTGGTCTCTTCGTTGAAACTGTCTGTTCTCTTGTTGGGGTCTAAAGCTTCTTGTATTATCGAAGGGGCCCCGTCTTGGTTCAGGATATCTGGGGTTAGCCGACCGGTATCTACCTGGGTTTCTCCAAGTGGGGTTAGTGGAGTGAGCTGTTTCTGGTGCTGCTCTTTGGGGGGTCAATGGGGTGCCTCCTCCTGATTTATCAGATCTAGGTCTCCTTCGAGAGTCATTCCTCAATTGCATAAATCTAGTGGTAGTTTTATATTGGGACATTGAGTCTCGAGTATCAAAATACACCGAAGGTGGGTCTTGATGCCCTATTTGCCAAACATTCCCGCGTTGATAATCTGTTAAATCTCTCTGATATTTTTTCTTTTGTGGAAGGCCGCTGAGTGCCTTCTAGGTGCAATGTGATATTCCCTGGAAGAACTCACCAGACGAAGCTGTATGACTTCAAAACAGAAACTGATTTATTAAAAAGTTTGGGCAGATCCTTTTATACACACAACACAAAGACATGTCCAGACTTGAATGCCCTCAGACATGTCCAGACTTGAATGCCCTCATACAATACAGGATACATGTTAATACATCACACTCTAATAAAAACTACTCCAGTACAACCACATCTAGAAATGAAATAAAATGTCCATACACTTAAACGCACAACCGAAATATAAAAGGAAAAAATGGTCTTTAAAACTGTCTGAGTTTTTAGTCACGCGGCTCGCTGGAAGGAGCGCTCAGATCCATTCCGTGACATTTCTCCCCCCCAATAAAGTCCGACGGACACGGTTGGACCCACACGGGTCGACTCGGGGAAGTCGGAGCAGTCTCTGTGGCCCATAGTCTGTGGGTAGGAGGCGAGCCACCAGGCTTCTCCACTTGTCCTCGTAAACTAACCCGCTGTCCGAGGGGTGCTCCAGGCCCCAGCGCCGGGCGTCCCGTTGGGGCAGTTGGTGGCAGGTATCCCCTCCTGGGGAAGGGTTCTGTCGTCGGGGAGGGGTACCGCCTGTACCACCTCCGGGGGTATCACGCACCCGGGAAACACGCGGGCCACTTGCACACATCCCAAGCGCTCTGGTCAGCTGCTGGAAAAAGTAGTGGCTGTAGGAGGCCTCCGGGCCAAAGGGTTGGAACAGTGGGCAGAGTTGACAACGGCTCTGCCCCGTAGCCAGCGCTTCTGCTGGAGAAGTGTCTCAGGGTGGGAGGATGGCTTCCTCCCTCTCCAGGGAAACCAAGTGTTGCGGGCAAGTCAACCCGGGGGTATCAGCCATCGGCTCCTCGGGGTAGGCGGTGGAGAGTGGGCAGAGGCCAGCGGCACTCTGCCACGTGGCCAGCTCTTCTGCTGGGTAGGGGTCTCCTTGTGGGCGGAGGGCATCTTCCATAATGAAGGGGCCGGGGGGTGTGGAAACAAGCCCAGGGGGATCCTCGGGGGGATCCGGGGAAACAAGCAAGGGCTGCGGGCAAAGCAGCCCAGGTAGATCATCCATCTGTGCCTCGGAGCAGGCTGTAGAGGGTGGGCAGAGGCCAGTGGCGCTCTGCCCTGGGGCCAGCTCTTCTGCTGGGAAAGCGGGTGCGAGACCAAAATCCAGCGGGGTGGAAGGGGTCAGCGGCTGCGGGATAAGCAGCCCGGGGGAATCATCTTCCTGCTCCTCAGGGTAGGATGGGGTGGGTGGGCAGAGGCCAGCGCCGCTCCATGGCCAGCGCTTCTGCTGGGTACGGGTCGCTTTGCGGGAGGATGGCTTCTTCCATCTCCAGGGGGATCAAAGGTTGCGGGCAAACCAGCCCGGTGAGAACATCTGTCCGCTCCTCGTGGCAGACTGTGGAGAGTGGGCAGAGGCCAGCGGAGCTCTGCCCCGTGGCCAGCTCTTCTGCTGGGTAGGGGTCTCCTTATGGGAGAAGGGCATCCTCCATAATGAAGGAGGTCAGGGGCTGTGTGGAAACAAGCCCAGGGGGATCCTCGGGTGGGTCCGGGGAATTAATCAAGGATGGTGGGCAGAGGGCCTCGGCGCTCTGTTCGGCTGCCAGTATTTCCGTTGGGGAAATTGCCACTGGCGCTGGGTCTTCTCGGGGGAGCATGGGGTCCTCCATCTCCGGGGAAATCAAGGGCTGGGGAAAGACAAGCCCGGGGGAACATCTGTCTGCTCCTCGTGGCAGAATGGGGGAGGTGGGCAGAGGCCAGCGGCGCTCTGCCCCGTTGCCAGCGCTTCTGCTGGGTACGCGACGGGAACCCTATCTCAGGCTCCAATTCCTCCGTCGACCAGTCCCAGGCCATGGGACTCGAGCCTAACTGTGGGCTCCGTTAAACAGTTGCTTGTAGGCCTTCTCAAGCTCACATTCCTGTCGGGCCAGGAGCTCCAGTTCATCGAGGTCCACCTTGTCCCAGTCGGCTGGGCCCTCGATCCGAAGATCCATGATCTGATCCAGACGCCACTCCGTATTTTCTCCAAACTCAGGGTCGTTGGCCATCCTCTCATACAGTGGCCCTGTGCCACCATAGTCGAGGCCTATGGTGGGCATGGTGTGGGTTGTGCTGGGCATCAGTGGGACCATCAGCCACTGGAAGGCCCGGTAGCTGGCATCCAGTGCAATCTCTCGTTGCACCAAGAGGTGGAGCTCTGCCTCCCACCCCTCTGAGGGTCGTCCTTCCAGGAAGGCCTCTCGGGCCCTATCCTGCGCCTGGTAGATGGCCGATTCGGAGGGGATCTCAGTACCTTGGTGGTACTGTCCATGTACCAGGGCCTCGTACCAGAGGCCTCGGCGGATCTCATCCCGCCGTTCGAACTCCAGGCAGTCTGTTGCGGATCCTGGATAGAGATCGCTGCTCTCCTGCAGTCTTCTCTCTGGAACTCCGCTTTCGCCTTCTTAATGGTGCAGATATCATCGTCGAGCCAGTCACTGGGGGGTGTAGCTACCTTCACGGAAATTCCATGCAAGCTGTAAATCTCATCCCAAGTATCGCTGGGGAGTGCAGGTTCCTCCCATGAAGCTCCAGACAAGCTGTAAGTCCCCATAAAAGGATCACTGGGGGGTGTAGAGTCCCTGGACGAAGCTCCAGGCGGGCTGTCAACCTCAACCCAGGGCTCTACGGGGTAGGTTTCAGGGGCGAGGTATTCTGTCCATGTCGCTTGGAGCTTGGCCAACCGCTGCTGGTGTTGGCGCTCCTTTTCTCGCTCCTCACCTTCTTGGAGGACCGTCATGAGTTGTACAACTGCGGCTTCAGAGGGGGTGGTGCCGCGTATCTCTAATATTGCTCGAGCTTTCTTTCGGAGGGGATCTTCAGTGGCCGGAGTCGGGGTTGGGGTTCTCCTCATTCGCTGGTCCATCCTTGTAAGCTCCTTGACCAGGGCTTTCTTGTTTTTGATGCCGGCGATTCCTCCACGGCACTCTAGCAGGTCTTGAAGGGTGCTTCTTTTGCAAGTTGCGTAGTTTGCCATGCTGTGTGTTGTTAGAGATTATTGACTTCTTTAATAGGTCAGGGATATATTAATTATGACGTATATTTTTCTTATTGTTGATATACATAGATATATATATATTATTGACAGTGCCTCCAATACCAGTGGTATAAATTGGTATTTAACCCCTAAAATAGGGATTAATAACCAATCAATGAATATACGTCTTAACAAATATATGGCGCGTTATCCCGAGTTCTTTTGATGCTCTCTAGATATTTTTAAACACAATAAAATCAATAAAGATATGAGACTGCGTAACGGTAAAACAATTCAAACCAAAATTTATTCACACGTCAAGTTTCCTACAATCGTATGTTATCAACGGATTAGCAAACTACAATTTACAAGTGATTATAGATTGTGATTAGTAGCGATACTGCGACGCGTAATAATCTAATGGATAGATATTTTAGGTTTATAGACCGCACCACAGATATACACGCCTCAATTCTTAAACACCAAACTCTATTCTATTCACTTAAACCTTTCCCATTATAAACCAATCCTCCACCTGGCTAAGATAAACACTCAGTTACTGGGCATCACCTGCAGCACAATTTATTATTGTGGGGGCCTATTCACTAAATGCAACTTCCTTCAGGGAGATACATAACACACTCGATAGGGAGACTATCTCTTCCACAGATCAATCACAGCACTTCATTCGATATACGTTAACCTAACGCTTCTTAATGACTTACAGTACATGCATTCATTCGGAAGTGCTGCAAGATGGATATGGAAGGAGTTATGCTAGGTTACGAATGGGGCGGACAGTACTTGACATATAAAAGCTATTTCACGGTCCCAGCGTATCTCACTATAGGTATAAAATTGATATTTTTAGATGTCCACAAACAGTATTCTTGGAATATAAATAATTTCACTAAATTATGGCTCAAGTATGCAGCCGGGAACAGCTTTCTTCCTTAGCAGTCCTCTGCAGTGGACTGTAAAGGCAGAATTTCTATTCTACTGATTATTAGGCTCAAACAGCAAAATAATTCATTTATATTCCTTTAGTTTGTGATGGACATCTAAAGTCAGGACTATGCAATTAGAAAATAGATATCATATTATTCAGGTATACTTTACCATCTGGTTAGTGAAGATAGAGTGGTGGAAGATTAGGGTGTGGTCGGTCTTAAAGGGGCGGCCGATGGTGATTGCCTTTCTTCCCTCTAAGCGTCCCTCAGGTCTCTCCCCAAGCTTTTCTCAGTGTGTGTCTCCTTTTGCTCTGGAGTGTCCCCTCTATATAGTGGTCTTCCGCCCAGTTTTAGATCTAGCCCATCACTATATGGCCTCATTTGATTGGAGGATATATATTCATCAACTCCAGGGGTCTGTCCAGGTGTTATGTTACCTGGCCAGCAGATGGCGCTCTCAGATCAACCTTCTGCAGGAATTAATTTATGGGCTTGGCCAATCTTTTACTGGTTTGGGGTCGTTTTATTCCTATATCCCGGGACTCCATAGATTTTATTAACAAATTAAAATTTATTTCTATTGTGACATCGCCGGCATACTTCGCCACGGCGTGTGTGCATCTCATCCCGCTTTACTTATATCCACAGGGATGTGTATGTGAGGGGACATACAATCATTCATTCGTGGTATCGTTTTTAACAGTCACACGTTACCCGACTTAATCGGCTTCATGCGGGTTAGTACACCAGACATTCGTGATGATCAACTAAATGTGGTAGGGCCTCTGTTTTTATAAGATGCTAAAATTATCAGTTCTAACTAATAAATATTCTCATACCATATAGTACATATTGCCGAATAGCATAGCATTACAAGCTGGTTTACCCAAGCCATTTAACCTTCTTTGGGTTTTTTCTTTATTGGGCAACCTATTGTTCCATGTTTACGTGGCTTTCAGAGTTTCGATCTGACGAAATAAACACAATACTGAGATATCTATCTTAGTTGTCATTGTGTTCCCTTACTTTTAAACCATTTGATCTAAACCCTGTTTGGTTGTAACAAATAAATAAAATAAACAGAGTCCATTAGACTGTCTTTGATCAATGTTAAATGTCCTTTCTTGTATGCGTAACACTAACGAGTTTAGCTTATCTCTTGTTCTTGTTATATATTAACGACGCAGACAAGTTGTTTGCGTGACGCAATTCCTGGCCCCAAATTTAAACATTCCTGCGTTATAGAAATTTCATATCTAAAAAGGTCTGACAGTGTTTTCTGGGGGTTCAGAGAGCTATCCCACCGCTGCCACCAGTGTGACGGGATGGTGTGTCCGCCTGCGGTCCTGCTCCTATCTGACCCCCTTGATGGCGTCCAGCCCGACTACCAAGTGGCTCGGCACTCGGCGTCTTGAGCAGCCTGATCTACCGACCTCTTGTTGGTGTGGAGGTGGCTGCTGGGTTAACTTGAGGCTCCTTTTCCTGGGATAGACGTGATGTGGAAGGCTGAGTGCCTTCTAGGTGCAATGTGATATTGTCAGGCACGCTCACGTACCTGAGGGTGGACGAACGGTTAGCCCTAAGTGAAAACAGGAGCCTCGAGTACGTAGAAGAGAAACCAGTCCTTGTAGTGGCTGGGTTAACACAAATAATGAGGGCTGCCCTGTCTTCAGGCCAACAACAACCAAGGGTACGTAACGGCAGTGCCGGTAAAGCAAGATAGAGTCACAATGCGGTACCAGTCCTTAAAGTGGCTGGGTTTCGCACAAACAGGAGGTGAACCTATAAGGCAGGGACACAAGGAGGACAGGAACCAGTCCTTAGAGTGGCTGGTGTAAACGCTGGTAAGCCAGGAACGTAAATCAGAAAGCAATAGGGTATAGGCGAAAACAGAGTCGAGTAACAAGCCGGGTCAAGGGGTATAGAGGTACACAAGTCGAGAGAGATAGCCAGGTCATACACAGTAAGTCAAATAGTGAAATAAACGAGCACTTAAGGGTCAGACAGGCAAAACCACGAAAGGGCACTGAGGAATGGGAAAAGCAAGTTTAAATCTGGTGCCTTGCCTGCTGATTGGTCCTTCGCGGTCACATGGAGATTGGTGACGTCGCGCCGCCGGGAGTGCTAAATCCGGAACTGCCGGCGGCGCGCGCGCCTACTGCGCGCACACAGGACTCGGAGAGGACGCCGACCCCGGAGCCGGGAAGAAGGATGCCGGGTCGGCGGCCCGGCGGGACGCCGAGCCGGCGGCGCCCGCCGAGCCCTGACAGATATTCCCTGGAAGAACTCACCAGACGAAGCTGTATGACTTCAAAACAGAAACTGATTTATTAAAAGGTTTGGGCAGATCCTTTTATACACACAACACAAAGACATGTCCAGACTTGAATGCCCTCAGACATGTCCAGACTTGAATGCCCTCAGACATGTCCAGACTTGAATGCTCTCAGACATGTCCAGACTTGAATGCCCTCATACAATACAGGATACATGTTAATACATCACACTCTAATAAAAACCACACCAGTAAAACCACATCTAGAAATGAAATAAAATGTCCATACACCTAAATGCACAACCGAAATATAAAAGGAAAAATGGTCTTAAAACTGAGTTTTTAGTCACGCGGCTCGCTGGAAGGAGCGCTCAGGTCCATTCCGTGACAACTGGGTTCTGCTGGGTATGCTCTGCTGGGTATGTGAAACACTGGGCTCTGCTGTGGATGCTCTGCTGGGTATGTGAAACAGTGGGCTGTGCTGGGTATGCTCTGCTGGGTATTTGAAACACTGGGCTGTGCTGGGTATGCTCTGCTGGGTATGTGAAACACTGGGCTGTGCTGGGTATGCTCTGCTGGGTATGTGAAACACTGGGCTGTACTGGGTATGCTCTGCTGGGTATTTGAAACACTGGGCTGTGCTGGGTATTCTCTGCTGGGTATGTGAAACACTGGGATCTGCTGGGTATGTGACACACTGGGATTTGCTGGGTATGCAAAATGCTGGGCTCTGCTGGGTATATGAAACACTGGGCTCTGCTGGGTATGTGAAACACTGGGCTCTGCTGGGTATGTGACACTCTGGGCTCTGCTGGGTATGCAAAATTCTGGGCTCTGCTGGGTATGTGACACTCTGGGCTCTGCTGGGTATGCAAAATTCTGGGCTCTGCTGGGTATGTCAAATTCTGGGCTCTGCTGGGTATGTCAAATTCAGTGTGGCGCACTGTGATACGCTTATACACACTGTGTGTTTTTTTGAGGGGGCAGCATATTTAATCCTACGCTCCAGGCAGCACAATGTCTTGCGCCGGCCCTGTAACTATGTAACTGCCATTATATTAGAACATATGAACTGAGCAACATTTTGGCTTCGACTCAAGTCTTAGGTGCTGGTTCTGCTTTGAAACTGTACCCATATACAGACACTGACACACAGGCATACACTGACAGACTCTGACATACAGACATTTGGTAGGCTGCAACACAAGTACTCATTATTCATGCATACAGACATGCACATCTCACATTTTAGGATGCGGTTTCCTGCTTTTCACCCCCTCCTACCTTTCCCACCTCAGTGGTGCAAGTTTTGGTTGACCTGGCACACTAGGTAAACACCTAGGGCTATATTAAATACTTTGTGCAAACGTTAACGCATGCGCAAAAACGCATTAACGCGAGGGGAAAAACCCTTTGCGCAGAACGTCGTATTACAATGTCCGCGCAAAAAATGCACGTTAACGTCTACCGCTGGTGAACCTGCGCGAACCCTTTGCGAGCATAATGTATGTTGCGCGTCCTATACTTAACTATGTGAGCGCAAATGCGTTTGTGCGCTGGTACGCGGATGGTATTACAATCTATGCGCAAATTTTAACGAACGTTTGCGCGCATAATTTTAACGTCTTTGAAAGTCTTTAAGTCCTCTGCGCGAAGTACGTGCTTGAAAAAGGACGCACCTAATGAGGGAAGAGATTGTTAGACCATCCGTTATTTTTTGACGGGTGTAGTAAAAACCGAATTTGATTAGAAAAAAAATAAGTTTGGCTGGAAGAAGCTAAATTTTAATAAAGTTTAAAAAAAAAGGGGAGACAATTTTTTTTTTAAAAAGCGTTTTGTGGTGAGGTGTTTGTGGCGAATATTTCACATTGTTGACGCTGCCAGGCTGCTGCACTATTTTACTCCCACTGCGCCAGACCGCGGTGCAGCGGCAGAACCAATTTGGCGGCCGGCGTGTGGCTTGCGTGACTCTGCTGACCGCGCCCACCCACACACATGCCAGGCATGCGTTCACACGGGAGTGCGGGCGGCGGGATCAAGACATGTAGGCGCCCGACCCGCGGATAGATCCGCAACCTCCTCAAGCACTGTGCTGCGGCGGCGGTCACACTCACAAGTTGTGAGTCGTGAGGTGCTGATGGCTGTTGACAGGCCCCTGGAGGACCAGCTACGTACCCTGACAGACTGCAAAAGTAAGAAGGGGGGGCGCGACTGGGTCACTTTACTCATTCATAATATCAAGTGTAAAGATGTCATCTGCGCTCGTTTCTGCGCAGACGACATTTTTTTTCTCTTGTTATGTTTTATACTTGACAAATTGAAACTTGAAACAAACAATGGTGTTGGGAGGATAAATAATACTCAGCTTTTGTACTGAAGTTGACTCCCAGGAGGTGGTCCACCGCTCCAGAAACCATAAATTGAAGAAAAACACGGAGGCTTCAGTACTTTTTAGATGTCACTGGTGTATATGGTCAGGGAAAAACCAATTGCTCACTCAGGAATGATTAAAAAAAATCAAAATCATTTAAAGGATCTTTTATTCTAATAAAATAGTATAAAATAATTCTAAAAGCCCGACGCGTTTCGTCTATAAATTAGACTTCAAGGGCAGTATGTTATACAAACAGTCAAAAAATAATAATCTAAATTTGACTGTTTGTATAACATACTGCCCTTGAGGAAGTCTAATTTATAGATGAAACGCGTTGGGCTTTAAGAATTATTTTATGGTGGGCGGAGCTAGCCGAGGAAGCGAGCGGCTGCATGTTGAAGGAGCTCCGTGATAAACACGGTTTTTAAAGTTATTTCCGTCGCTTTCTCGCACTTGAGAAACGCTCTACGGTCTCTGGGGGACTCGGTGAGTTTGCCTTACCCCCGAAATTGACGCTCCGGAGTGGATTAACCCCCGCAGCACAATCGGGGCCTAGTACTAGCGGCCATTTTAGAAGCCTGGAAGGAGATTTCTGAGACCTTTTACCGCTCTTCTTCCTTGTGCCTGCGCTTTTGGTGACATGCCCACCGGTCGCTCACAGAAGCTGCGGTCCAGACAGAGGGACATTCGGGACTCCATGAGAGGTGGGTCCACTTCGAAGGGAGATGCGATCTCCTCCTCCCTCCCCCCGGGCTATGACTTTTCGGAAGATGAAGAGGACCCCTGGCACTCGGGTGGTAGCTCTGCGATGACCTGGATCTCCCCACAATCTCGGGCACCAGACTCCCAACCACTATCTGCAGCAGCAAAAAAAAGGGCGCAAAAGAAACGAAAAGCAGCGCTGACGGCGTCTTTGAGTGCCTCACTTGCTGCTGGTGGCCTCTCTGACGGGGATTTGGCCGAGGAACACCAGCTTTCAGCCAGCAGTAGTGTGGCTTCATTACGACAGGACGTTTTGAGACCGGGTGCCCAACCACAACAAACGAGAGCGACCTCACTCGAAACCTGTATGACACAGCCTGAGGAAAGTCGGCAGGAGGAGGATGATGATCTTCCTCTTACGAAAAGAGACCTTCGGAGGATCCTGGACGAACTCCGGGAGATCCGGGGGGTGTGGAAACCTGAAGTGGCGGCGATTCGGGAGGAGGTGGCAACAATCCGTGCGCAGGTGACAGCAGTGCAGGCGACGACCTCTACAGTGCTATCGGAACATACTCACCTGTTGGGACAGGTCGCTGGTCTAAGATCCCAGGTCGAGCTTTTGTCCCGCTCTGTGGAGATGCTGGAAACAAGACACCGCCGTCGTAACGTCAGGGTCAGAGGCATCCCGGACTCTGTGTCGTCGGATGAACTCCCAGCTTATGTGTCTCGTTTGGCCCTTCGGATGGCGGGACTCCCTCCTGACAAGCCAGATGTGATCGGATCGGTATTCAGGGTTCGGAAACCTGCGGCGCTTTCGAAGGGGACACCCCGTGATGTCGTGGTGGCCTTTCGTGACGTAGCATTTAAGGTCAAGCTTATGTCTGCTCCTGGCGCAAGAGATCCAGTGAAATTTGAGGGCTCCACGTTGGCTTTGTATCACGTCCTTCCATTCCAGACTCTGCTTGCTCGCAGGCGGTTCCGTCCTGTGACTGCGGTTCTTCGTCGGAGGGGGATCCGTTATCGGTGGGGCTTGGCGGGAGCATTGGTGGTGACACATAATAATGTCCCCTACACCATCACTGATCCTGAAACCGCCTGGTCCGACCTTGAAGCGGCGGGCATCTCGCCGGACCCTCCGGAACTTCAGCCAGACTGAGACCTGAGCGATATTGTTTATCCCCCCCCAGCTTTTTTCTTCTCTGTTTACGTGTCACTGGTCTATAGATAAACTCTGAGTATAATCTATCAGGACAATTTATGGCATTTACGTTGAAAGTCCTACATGCTTATGTGTTTCTTTTGTGTTTTCTTCCTTCACTGAGGTTGGGACTTCTTGCTTTTTGTTTTTATTATTCCCTTATTGACCTGTTACTACTTGCATCTTACATTATCTGACTGGCTGACCGTAGTTAGTTTGGCCAGCCCTAGATGGCTGTCTTTTTCTACGTTTGATTTCGTGAATTTCTTGTTATGTATAATTCTCTAAATAAAGAATTTAAAAAAAAAAAAAAAAAAAAAAAAAAAGAATTATTTTATACTATTTTATTAGAATAAAAGATCCTTTAAATGATTTGGATTTTTTTTAATCATTCCTGAGTGAGCAATTGGTTTTTCCCTGACCATATACACCAGTGACATCTGAAAAGTACTGAAGCCTCTGTGTTTTTCTTCAATTTATGTTTTATACTTGAACTGGGCTGTTACTCCTGGCTGTTGCAGCCGCTCTGAGTATAGGCGCAACGCCATTTTTTCTGTATGTATGTATAACATCAAGTGTGTTGCACGGCGGCAGGCGCAGGCTGACTGTATCTTGCAATCAGGGTATTGCCCACCCCCCGATATTTTTGCACAATGCGTGTCATGTCAAATTCGGGGGGGGGGTGGAGCCGACTCTCAATGGAGGAAGACGTGTCTTGGAAGTGCTCCTCGTTACTTGTGATTAATTTAGTGATTATTGCAGTGATTTTCCCTCCAATCTCGGACCCCTGGGGCCCTGAAGTTGCTGGCACTTTGGGGTGGTGTACCTGACTCCGCGCCCCTTCTTTGACTACTGGACACGCTGCGGGTGTTCCCGCTGCTGACTGCGGCCTAGGTGTCGGCAGCCATCTTGGATCCTGCACGGCTTCCCAGTGACAAAGAGGCACGATGGGGAAGAAGAGTGGCAAGACGCCCGGTAAGGCAGAGGGCTCTCTCCAGACGGACATTAGGGAGTCTATGTGCGGGGGTCTGAGGAGTCGTGGTGACGACCCCCCCTCGAGGCAAGATTGCAATCTGCTGGAGCTGGAGTCCCAGCCCATCCCCCGAGCTAGACCGGAGGAGACGGGGCTCCGTATCTCTCCTGGGGGTGTCCCTGTGGAGGTGGCAGGCGATGGGGCTGAGCGACCGCCCGCACTTGGAGGTACCTTTGCGCACTGGATCTGTCCCAGATTCTGGACACACAACCGCGTCACCTGCTCGGGTGGTTGCCCCAGATGAGTCTCAGCCCTCTACGAAGGGCGATATACGCCGTATATTAGACGAGATGCGAGTCGTTTGGAAGACAGATCTACACGAGGTGCTGGGCGAAGTCGCGACACTGTGGACCACCGTGGAGTCACTGCAGCATTGTGTCGAGGAAGCAGAATCATCGCAGACCCTACAGACTCAGGTTGACCACCTCTCCAGGGCTCTGGAGCTTGTGGAGGCACATCGCAGGCGGCGCAACATACGTTTTCGGGGGATACTGGAGACTGTGCCCTCCACCTCTCTTTTGGATTATGTTAACCGAGTGGCCCGCTCTCTCTCTATTACAATTACCGACGGACTCGCCGGATATTTTTGGATCGGTGATTCGTATAAGGAAAGCGGCGACAGCTCCTGCGTAGGTGCAAAGGGATGTGATCGCGGTCACCCTAGACATTTCTGTTAAGATGCGCCTAATGTCCTTACCAAAGGCCCGATCCATCTTTATTTTTGAAACCGCTCGCCTATCTCTTTTCGCTGATTTACCCTTGGCCACGATTGTGGCCCGACGAACATTTTGTGAAGTTACTGCTCGCCTGTGATCTGAAGAAGTTCGCTATCGTTGGGGAGCGGCAGGATCTCTGGTGATTAACTGTAAGGAGCTGGTTCCGGGGTGGTAGAATTGAGCCCAATGTACAATGAAACTTGCTGAGAAACGTAGATGTATAAACGAAAAGAGGGTTTATTAGGTAATCATAGAACATAAAAGGCAACAGATGAATATAGAAGGGATCACACTGAATAAACAATAATAACTTTAACTGAAGGCAAAAGAAGACAATACTAAACTATACTAAACTAAACTATGGCAAAAGAGAAATATATGGTAGACTTGTGCACCGATTTTTTTTTTTTCCGTTCGATTCGGTTCGTTCGTATTTTGTAAAGTTTCGGCTCGTTTCGGTTTCGTTTTTCGAATCGACTTTTTTTCGTAATTTCGGAAATTTTCGTGTTTTTCGTAACATCTGTTCTCCTCGTTTCAAAGTGTCTATTCGTTTTGATGTAAACTAATGTTTTTTCGGATCCGATATTTCTGTCGATACGATAATTCTGTCGATACGATAATTCTGCCATTGAGATTTCTCATGTTTTACAAGAAGGATACATTGAGATTTCCCATGTTTTACAAGAAGGATACATTGAGATTTCTCATGTTTTACAAGAAGGATACATTGAGATTTCTCATGTTTTACAAGAAGGATACATTGAGATTTCTCATGTTTTACAAGAAGGATACATTGAGATGGGAATGATACAAAATTACAGAATCAGCGATATACCCAAAAAATACGTTGTCCGAAATTACTGAAATGGAACCGAAATCAGGAATGGAGCCGAAATTACGAATGGAACGAAAATGATTTACGATTTTACACATTTCTAGTCCATTCGAAAATTCCGAACAAATTTTCGTTTTGTTTCGGAAATTTTTTCGGATCTGCCGTTTTCGGATCTGAAAATGTTCGTAAAAATCGTCCGAATCCGAATGCACGAATCGGGAAATTTCGTGAAAATTCCGAAACGCACATCCCTAATATATGGAGGCAGAGTGTTTTTGCAGGCAGAGGTTCCTGGGTCTGTAAGGGTCTTGGCAATGCAGAGCAACAGGCTCTGGGGTTTCTGCAGGATACAGGGGAAGCGGATTCTGCGGGATGATACCGGGCAGCGGATTCTGCGGGATGCAGGGCAGGCAGGTTCTGAGACTTCTGTGAAATACAAGACAGCGGATTCTGCGGGATGCAGGGCAGGCAGGTTCTGAGACTCCTGTAGAATACAAGGCAGCGGATTCTGTGGGATGCAGGGCAGGCAGGTTCTGAGACTTCTGTAGGATACAGGCACAGAGGAAGGGAATGCTGGTGGAAACAGAACAGTTAGGGTCTATATGGATAGAGTAACAAGAGGCAGCTCCCTATCAGCTTGGCATGCACCAAGACAATGCAGAAGCATTGTGTCTTGGGAGTGGTTCCTTTTGGTAGAGGGGGAAATCAGGATGCATTAGTCAGCACCTGGTTGCTGGATCAGCCTGGTTGTAGAGGAATTACCAGTCTCCTTACAGGAAACTGGCTTGCTTTTAGGTTTCCTGCGGCGCTGACGTCCAGGTTCCTGACATTAACCACGGAAACATTCCTCACGTTGTGACTACCCCAGAGGAGGCTTGGGCTCTCTTCCCCAGTATGGGATTGTACGTTGATCCCTCGAGGCTAGACACTGGCTGAAGCGCGTCTCTGTTGGATGACCTTCCTCCACTTCTCTTGATTCCTGGACAGAGACTGTGTGGGTTTTTTTCTTTTTGTCCTATCGCCTTTTTTTTCATTAAGATGAATTGCCTCCCTCCCCCCCCCCCCCGCGGATGATTCTCTTTACTCCCTGCTGAGTATATTGGTTTTGATTTCCCCCCCTCTCCACGACATATTTTTCACAGCTGAGACTCTTTGCTTCTTCATGGACCTATGTCACGCCGGCGATGGTTTTTCTTTCCTCTCCCCCCCTTTTTTTTCCCCTCCCCACTTTTTCTTCCTCTCCCCTCTTCCCCATCCCTTAGCACCATAGCTGACATGTGGTTAGTGTAGACTAATGTTGTTAACTTTGTGGTCTCTTGCAGTCTCTTGTAGGGATGAGCTGTTCAGTTCGGACGGTTCAGAGTTCGACCCGAACTTAGCCTGTTTGAGTAGATCGCGAACACCGAACATTTCCGGGTGTTCGCCGCATGTTCGACCACAATGGACCACAATGCATTTTCCCACTGGCCTGAAGCTCGTAATCGGCTACAGCCTTGCACCTGGCCACAGGTCTGGTGCAAGACAGGTTCAACACTATGCCAATCACGGCTCAATCATGGGCTCACAGAGCTAAGTCCCGCAGCACACTATATAACGTTTCCACGCGCCGATTCTGCACACATTTCAGAGGAGATTTCAAAGGAGATAGTTGTGTGTTGTTACTGCCGGTCTGCCACACTACTGGGGGGGTCTGGGGGGTCTCATTTCTACCAAATATCAGGAGATTTAGGTGATGTGTGTCTTGTCACTGTGCCAGCAAGTTTTTTTGGGGTTTACAACTTTCTTTAAAACATTTGTGAATTGAGGTGATCTTCTGTGTCTTGTCACTGTGCCAGCAAATCTTTTTGGGGCTCACTAATTTCTTTAAAACATTTGTGAATTGAGGTGATCTGTGTCTTGTCACACAACCAGTACCACGCAGTATTTTGGGGCTCACTAATTTCTTTAAAACATTTGTGAATTGAGGTGATCTGTGTCTCGTCACTGGCTGCCAGCTATCAGTGTGTCTCACTGAGTTATACCAGAGTTCTTTAAATCTTTATACCAGAGTTGAATCAGAGTTCTGTATATATTAATCTATATATCACTCACCATGTCTGAAAGAACAAAAAGGACAGGCAGACGCTCCCAGACACAGATAAGAGGGCAAGCAGTCCCTGTGTCGGGAGGCTGTGCCTCTGGTCATGGTGGACGTGGTGCATCCTCTGCAGGGGCACGCTTGTCCTTTCTAACTGGTGCTGGACATCTTAAACAGCAGCAACATACAGAGGACTTGGTGGATTGGCTAACCAGGCCATCCTCATCCTCCGAGTCCTCTGCCAGCCAGGCTTCTAGTGCTTTACAGTCCACCTCAGCTGCCAAAGCATCTAATGCAGCCTCCATGTCCACAGCTACTCCTGCCGTAGCCTCACTATCACACACGGAGCAGTCAGCTGAATTGTTTGACTACAATGAGAGTGACATGCTGCTTGAGGATGCGCAGCAAGTACAGTGCTCTGATTCAATCTCTGAGGTTGAGCAAGGGAGTATAATCAACCTAGAGGAAGGGGGTGCCAGTGATGACACACAAATAACTGGCACTCATGTTGACCCAGCAGCTGCATCATCCTGCCAAGTTGGCTCCAGTGACGAGGAGATAGGGGGTGATGATGACAATGAAGATGAGGTCACTGACTCCACCTGGGTGCCTGATCGAACAGAGGAATTAAGCGAGGAAGAGGGGGAGGAGGAGGCACAGCAAACACGAGGAACAACATCCTCTGTGACCAACCGTAGCACTAGCCAGTCCAAGGCATCACATGTCAGAGCTGCTCCGGTGCAGAGTGCTGTTGTCTCAAAGAACACACGCAGGAACTCTGTTGTCTGGGAGTTCTTTAAGAAATGTGCAGTAGAGCGCAGCGTTGCTATTTGTAATCTATGTTAGATGAGGCTTAAGCGTGGGAAAGATACCGGACAATTGGGTACCACGTGCTTGAGGCTTCATATGAACAACTGCCACACATCCCGTTGGCGCAAAACTTTGCGTAGGTCCTCCTCCTCCTCCTCCTCATCTGTCTCTACCCCCACTGTATGTCCTGCCATGTTATTGCATACAACCTCCACCGACAGGGATGATGCTACAGTAATGGATGTACCAGCTCCTTCCTCACAATGTGACATCATCCCAGCAGCTGAAGATTTACGCAGTCAGATTAAGTGTCCGCAGCTGCTGCAGCGAAAGAAAAAATATAGTCCCAACCATCCCCAAGCACAGCATCTAAATGCCAGCTTAGCAAAATTACTCGCATTGCAGCTGCTGCCTTTCCAGCTGGTGGACTCTGCTCCCTTCCGTGAATTTGCTGAATGTGCTGTACCACAGTGGCAGGTTCCAAAACGCCATTACTTTTCACGCAAGGCCATTCCAGCACTATACCAGCACGTGGAAGACAATGTTATCCAGTCATTGGGAAAGGCAGTCAGCAACAAGGTGCATGTGACTTTAGACACATGGTCCAGCAAGCATGGACAGGGTCGTTACATTTCCTTCACGGCACACTGGGTAACTCTGATTGCAGCTGGGAGGGATCCAAGACGGGGCTCTGTGCTGGAGCTTGTTCATCCACCACGCCTCCAGAAAGCTGCTTGTATGAGGTCTGTCTGCTCCACCACCTCTCCCTCTTCCTCCTCCTTCTCTATCTCTGGTGAAGTGGCAGTTAAACCGATGCCTGACAGGGTCTATGCAATGGCTCAAGCAAAAAGATGCCATACTGTGCTTGAGCTGGTTTGTTTAGGGGACAGGAGCCACACCGGGCCAGAAATTCTGTCAGCTCTGCAGGGGCAGGTGCAGAGATGGTTAACACCACGCCAGCTTGAGCTGGGAATGATCGTCTGCGATAATGGCAGCAGCCTTCTCTCCACCCTACACAAGGGTAAATTGACGCATGTACCATGTAGGGATGTGCGTTTCGGGTTTCGGAATTTTCACAAAATTTCCCGATTCGTGTCTTCGGATTCGGCGGAATTTCCGAATCGGATCGGACCCGAAAACCGACAGATCCGAAAAGTTTTCCGAGCCGAAACGAATTTTTTTTCGGATTTTTCGAATGGACTTGAAATGTGTCAAATCGAAATTTATTTTTGCTCTATTCATGATTTCGGTTCCATTTCGGTATTTCTGGACATCGTATATTTAACCATTATCGGTTATATCGCTGATTCTGTAAATTTTGTATTTGTAAATGCGTATCACTTGTTTCTTGTGGCATTCGGGTCAGTTTAGCGTTTTTTAAATTGTTTTGTTCATTTTTTTTGTTCCTTGGCTTTCATACCATTTTAATATGATTAAATAAAGTTGTGAAATGTATATTCATAAGAAAAAAAGGATCTTTATTTAATAAAAAAAACCCACAATAGAATCGCCAGAATTATCGTATCGACAGAATGAATTATCGGATCCGAAAAACAAACCAAAAATTTATTATAAAAAAATATATAAAATCATAAAAAAAGTAAACCATAGTAGTTTACGTCAAAACGAATAGAGTTAGACACTTTGAAACGAGGAGAACAGACGTTCCGAAAAAAACGAAAATTTCCGAAATCACGAAAATTCGATACAAAAAACGAGCAGAGTGACTTGAAAACACAAAAAATGGTCGATATTCCGAAAAAAAAAGTATACGAAAAACGAGCCGAACCGAATTGAAACACGAGCCGAATCGAAATTTTAAACATCAGAACGAATCGAACTGAATCGAACCGAAAATAAAATTGGTGCACAAGTCTAGTACCATGACTAGCACACGTCCTAAATCAGGTGGTACAGCGTTTCCTAACCAAGTACCCAGGGCTGCCAGAGCTTCTCATCCAGGCCAGAAAAGTCTGCAGCCACTTCAGACGGTCATTCCCAGCAAGCGTTCGCCTGGCAGAAATTCAAAGAGAATTCCACCTTCCCACAAACCGTCTGATCTATGACATGCCCACCAGGTGGAACTCGACATTAGCAATGCTGTAGCGTCTGCACAAGCAGCAGAGGGCCATCAACGAGTACCTGTGTGAGTATGGCACAAGGACAGGTTCAGGTCAACTTGTTTTCCCCCCCCCCTGCAGTGGCTGATGATCAAGGATGCATGCACTGTACTGTGACCATTTGAGGAGGCAACGAGGATGGTGAGCAGGGACAGTGCATGCATCAGTGACACAATTCCTTTAGTGTTCCTGCTGGAGCACACTCTGTGGGGAATTATAGATGTGGCTCTAGAGGCAGAGCAGCGGGAGGAGGAGGAGGCCTTCCCTAGCTCAAGGCCCCAGTCTTTCCGCAGACCACATTCCAGCGGGTCCTTCTCAGATCATACAGGAGGAGGATGAGGAGGAGGAGGAGGCAGAATATTTAAGTAGTGGGGGCATTGAAGGTGGGGATTCCTCAAGGGAGGGTTTTGTGTGCCCAGAAACACAAGGGCTAGTGCGTGGCTGGGAGGACGAAGTGCACGATACGGTCATCCTCATTAACCAGGAAGACTCGGAAGCTAATGCCACCTCCAACATACGCTGCATGGGCTCCCTAATGATGCAAAGCCTGCTAAAGGACCCCAGGATTCGTGCTATCAAGGAGAGGGATCAATACTGGTTGGCAACCCTTCTTGATTCACGATACAAGGGTAAAGTTGCAGAGCTCATCCTGCCCGCACAGAGGGAGCACAGGATGAAAAAACTTGGACGCTCTAAATCGACACTTGTGTAACACCTTTCCAGGGACTGGTAGATTACCAAGTGCTGACACATGTGCTTCTGAGGCTGCGGGTGATCAGAGGAATAGTGGTGAAGGCCAGGGCCGCTTGACTGATGCATTTTTAAATTTTTTTAGTCCTCGACGCCCAGGGACGTCAAATGTAGGCACCCATTACCAGCGTCTTTACCGTATGGTGCAGGACTACCTAGGGGCAAGGGCAGACCTGGATACCTTTCTAGCAGATGATCCACTGGCTTACTGGGTGATGAGACTGGATCACTGGCCAGAATGTAGCCAATATACTATGAAGCTACTAGGTTGCCCTTCATCTAGCGTGCTTTCCGAAAGGACGTTCAGTGCCGCTGGAGGTTTTGTCACAGACAAAAGAGTGCATCTGTCCACCGACTCTGTAGATTGGATGACATTTATAAAAATTAATCAGTCCTGGATCAGCAGTTATCAATCCCCTGATGCTGACGTAACGGAATAGATCGGGGATGTCTTCTGCATTGCCAAAACCTCCAGCACTGAACTCTTCCACAATACTACAAAAGGGTTACGGTGTGAATGCACTTGTTGCCATGAAATGCACAATATTTAGCTGCACTGACGCCTGTGCCAGATTTATATCATTTTAATTTTTTGAACAGCAGGGTCCAACCCTGCACTCTTCCAAAATACCACAGAGGGGTTACTGTATGATGATACTTGCTGCCCTGGCACCAAAGGCACACTATCTGGGTGCACTGACGCCTTAACCAGATGCATATCTTTTTAATATAGGACCACTAGGTTCACCCCTGCATTCTTCCACAATACCACAGAGGGGTTACTGTATGATAGTACTTGCAGGCCTGGCACCAAAAACACAATATTTGCGTGCACTGCCACTGACGCCTGTATCAGATTCATATCCTCAGAGGGGTTATGGTGTGACGGCACTGTTGGAGACGCTAAAGGACCAATTTTGAAGCACCTATTGTTACTTTCATCCAAAGCCTGCATAAGTTTCACAATAATTTAGGCAAAAAAAATCAGTAAACTTTTTCTGCGTGTACGAAAATGTCTCCTCTTTTCATACAGACTGCCGCCCCAAGCAGTTGTTTATGGATAGATTAAAGGAAAAGCATTTACCGTCATTTGAAACGTCATTTTTTTGTTTTTAAGTGTTTCTATACATCCTAGAAATCCACCACTTCACGGGCAGGTTATGGGGGCCTCCTAGGCACGATATTTGAAGGAATTTTTCATTTTTATTTTTAACCCTTATTTCATGGAAAACTCCCTGTCCCTTTAAAACCTTTTTTTTTTAACTTTTTGACCTTGTTTCCTGTCCCCCAGGGCACTAACTGGACCCCCATACACCTTTTATGGCAAATATCTAGCATATATGCCATCTTGGAGGGCACTCTAAAAACCAAATTTTCAGCCCCATTGACTTGCATTGAGTTCGAGTTCGGGTTCGGAACCGAACATTTGGGAAGTTCGGGTTCGGGCCCGAACCAAACTCGGGGGGTGTTCGGCTCATCCCTAGTCTCTTGGTTTTTATTTTTATTTATGTTAATTTTCCTGATGACTTGTCTGTAGTCCTGCGAGGCCTTTTTCTATTTTTTATTTGTTGTCCTGCTGACATTGTTTCAAAATAAAATTTTGAATATATATAAAAAAAAAATTCTGGGCTCTGCTAAATTCTAATGTACGGTGTGTATGAGTGTTTGAATTTTATTGCTGTGGCGCACTGTGATACGCTCATACACTAGGTGGTTTTTTGTCTTTGTTTTTTATTGGGGGGGGACAGCATTAAATCCTTCGCTCCAGGCAGCACAATGTCTTGGGCCGGCCCTGCTGTTGGCATATGCGTATTCGAGGAAACTCAAGAAGAAAAGGAAGTGGTGGGTTCATCCCACAAACTCCGTGGACATTTCCAGACGCTGTACAAGCCGCAGAGAGAGGGAGATCCGGTGAAATATGTCAATTACCTCCAGATGTCCATAGCCGCCTTTGATGAACTGCTGGCCAGTGTAAAGGAGCCACTGACGAAGATGGACACAAATATGCGAGCCACCATGTCACCGGAGGAGATGCTGGCCATCAACTTACAATAATTAGGGATGGGCTGAACACCCCCGTGTTTGGTCCGATATTGAACACCCTAATGGCTGAAAAGTTCAAACTGGTACGTCATGCAAGTCAATAGGGGTCGAACCTCTGAAAATGAATGTGAGCTCCAAGAGGGCATATATGCAAGATATTGGCCATAAAAGGTGTATGGAGGTCCGGATACTGCACTGGGGGGACAGGAAACAGTGAAAATCACATAAAATAAAACATTTTTAATAAAAGAAATTAAATGTGCATCAGGAAGCATTATTTTACTGAGAGGGTGGTGGATACATGGAACAGTCTTCCAGTAGAAGTGGTAGAGGCCAAAACAGTAATTGAATTTAAGCAAGAATGGGATAGGCATAAGGCTATCCTAAACAAAAGATAAATCCAGGTAAAGTATCCATGTAATTGGGCAGACTAGATGGGCCGAAAGGTTCTTATCTGCCGACATTTTTCTATGTTTCTATGTTTCTATGATTTGGATATCGACCAACTATAGAATGTGAAATGAACAATCAAATGGATATACATTTGATAGTTCATTTCGAATTCGATAGTTAGTTCATTTCTTTTTTTTTTCTTGAAAATTTTTATTATAGTCAAGCATGAATACAGGAAAACATAAAAAAAGGAAAGGCCACGCAGGGCCCCAGAAAGACCAGCAGAACATATCATAGAAACGTCCATAGGAGGCTATCAGGGTAACAAGAGCAGCAGGCAATATATAAACGCAAAGACACAATATTATCGAAAGGTTAAGATGGGCCCAAAAGGGAGGGGGGGGAGTAAAGAGCGAGAGAGAAAAAAAAAAAAAAAGTAAAAGATGTCTAAAGGCCAAAGTCGTGACCGTCCTGGCTCACTCCTGAGACCTATGAGTGCCCCATAAGGCCACGGACGACACATGTCACGAGGCCAAGGTACCCAGGGGCCAAAATGGCAGGCAGAGCTATGGTAACCACCAAACTGGCTCACCCTGGGAGAACCCAAAAGCGCCATCAAAATAAATAAATAAATAAATAAAAATAAAAAAAGGGGGAATGGGTAGGCAACCAACTGCAGGGTAACAGGTGTCATATATCTTCCAGCTGCAGGCAAAAACGAATGCCTGCGAAAACCACAGAAAAACAAAGGGACCCTAGAAAAGCGTTCCTAAGGCTCAAGAGTAGTCATATTTTTAAAGAAGAGGCCAAATGTCTTCAGCCCGGATGCAAACACAACGGACCTGCACCCTCGTCTGCTCCGGTGGGTGAAGGCAACGCATCGGTATTTAGCAGAGCCCGAGCTTTATCTGGAGTGGACACAGAGCACATTCTTCCAGCATGCGCCATCACTAAGGAGCCAGAAGGACCCTAACAGTAACGAACTCCCCTGTTTCTCATGAGGGCTGTCACTTCACGAAAACGGCGGCGTGCCATCAGGGCGAGAAATGATAAGTCCCGGTAGACAGTAATCTACATATCTTTATAGGTCACCGCAGGGACAGATCCCGCTTTCTGTAGCACCTTGGCATGAATGGAGATATTAGCAGTAGTAGCAATGACATCCCTAGGGGCCGCAGCAGGCGCCGCAGCTGCCCTGTGCACCCTAAAGGCGGAGATAACCGGTGCAGGAGACCCCGGAGGCAAACCCAGCAGCATATTAACTAGGCCCAGAACACATGTCATCAGGTCATCCTCACCAACAGTCTCAGGGATACCTGTGAGCCGTACATTATGGTGGCGATGTCTGTTTTCTAAGTCCATAACAGTGGCCAACAAAGCAGTCACCTGGGACTGAAGATCTTCCAGCCGGGTCCTAGTTCCTGCCCCCTCTTCCTCCAGTGCCGTCAAATGGGTCCCCATAGACACAGAGCCAGATGAAATAGCTTAATTTCGGTCCTAACCTGCGAAAGGTCAGACTGCCATAAAGCTCGTAAATCCTCATAGAGCTGCCGTATGTCGTCTTTAGTAGACAGCTGAGGGTGCAGGGGAACAAGCGCCTCCGGGCTCCGACAGGACAGCTCAGCAGGTGACTCAGCTGACTCCGTAGACTCCGCAGGAGGCAGACACCGCTGACAGGCTAGTAAACCACCCAGAGAGATCCTAATATCAGGGAGAGAGGGATCCTCCTCCGAGAAAGTGAGATAAATGGGAGAATTATTCTGGTTTGGCTGTTTTGACGTGGATTTGTCACTTTTCCATTCAATTCTCCTGAGTTTCACCTGTATGTTCGAACAATGAAAAACAAAACACAAGCTTAAAGTGACTGTTACAAAACACACGTCCGGGTGGCCACAAACACCTGATATCAGGCAGCGCAGTACGGAGCACAAAGAAATGGCGACAGCTCTCCTCGGCGTCCGGACACGCCCCCCAAGTTCATTGTGTTTTTTCCGTTACTGTCGCTCCACAAGGGTCTTGTTTTCCTTCACTTTGAATGTAAAATGTATCCATATGTCTGCTTGTCTCCTTTCTTCAGTTACACTCCACATTGATATTTTCACTCCAATGTACTGGCGCAGCATCCACTCGCTGCGGTGTCTCCTCTCCTGCTTTCTCCCGCCAGGCAGCAGATAAGTATCTTGTTTTCCGTTTGTGCAGTTGAAGGTTGGACGCACCAAAGAGATGAGATCTGATTGTATCTCCTGCCAAATTGTCAAAGACTCACACCGAATAGTTTTCGTCTTGACGAAAATGGCATTTTCAGGTGTGTTGACGAAAATGGCATTAGGTGTTTGTTATAGTTTTCGTCATCCTAAGGTAGTTTTCATTTATCTAGTTTTTGTCTCGTTTTGGTCTCAGAAAAATTGCCGTCACGACGAAAACTATTCGTCGACGAAATTAACACTGTCTGCAAGACCCCCAAGGATCGGCAACATTTAACATGTGCTGTGTTCATTAGATTAAATGGGGTTAAATTTCCATGATTATTGCTGTTAATATATGTTGTACTACTTTGTTCAGCCGCTGTGTAAATAATTTTGGATTGAAGAAAGCAAGGTTTAAAGTTTGATTTAAACTCCGTGTTCAACGTCGTTGGTGTAATTGAGTGGGATTTTATACAGATTTGAAGATTATTATGTGTGTAATTGTTTTATAACATTATAGTGGATATTCACTAATCTGTTAAATTGCCACCGTATTGCACCGAAAGGAGACCTTAACCATTCGGTGCAATTTTGGGACAGTAACTATTCACATAAGGCACATTCAGAGCCAAATGGATCCGCTGTATGCTGCCAATAAACTGCCGATCGCAGCTGACAATCCACCAAACACTTCTGACCAGTGCCAAACAGGGGTAAAATATGGGGTTAAAAATTCAATTTTTTTAACCCTTTCGCTGCTGAGCCATTTCACCCCTCTATGCTGAGCTCATTTTTTACCGGTTTCTCTCATCATGTTTAAATGCGATTTGAAGTTACGTCTTATTATACAACCCAGACAAATTATATATAATTTTTTTCGGCAGATTCATAATATAGCATTATTATATGTATACATCATGCCCTGCCTGAATATTAGAACAAAAAATGCAATAAAATTTGAATTTTCAATCATCTACAGTGTGGAAAGTGGTTTTTTTTTCACATTTCATCACCGAGCCTTTGCGGTTCTATATTCTGTGGGGTAGGCTTGTTAAAAAAATTAGAAATGCGAACTGGTTACCTTTTTTTGGGGGGAAATTACGTGGGGTTTTTTTACGTGCATTAATAAAAAAAACAAAAAACTTATATATCTTTTTTTAAGAAATATAATTTTTTTAAATTAACATATTTTTATTCTTCTCGGATCAGTTCAAAAATACACAAAAAAGAACACGTATATCTATTCTTGCCCATATGACATGGCAGCCATTAGAAGGGTGGGGTAGGTGATGAGCGGGTGGCTACAGTATCCGGGGGGGAGGAGGCAAGAAAACGAGTTAAAGAGTGGTCGGGAGGGTCCTGGGGGATCAGTGGGGTACCTCGTAGCATCTATAAGGAATACCAAGGAGCACAGAAAAAGGTGATTCGTAGGGAATCTTTGGTTTCGCATGGAAGGGTTCGGATACAGGGGGACCATTTAGTAAAGAAGGACTGAGTCTTCTTTTCCTGGTGCATAGAAGCCTCATGTCCCCTGCATGGACTATGAATACAAATATATATATATATATATAAATATCTTTACCAAATAACGACAGACACCAATAAACTTTGGAATAGTTGGCCGTAGCTTTTATTTAAGGGTAATTTGGAGGCATAAAACTTAAACCATAAAACCGAACTTAAAAACCTGTAAAACCTTATAAATAATATAACAAATTCCTGTCACGGAATGGCCCAACACCCCCAGCCAGGGGCGGTTCCCGGTGACATTTACATGGCCCTAGACACTTAGGTGCTGTGGCACCCGCAGAGTTTTGGGTACTTTATTTAGATGTGAATTTGTGTGTGGCGTAATAAAAGTGTCCCCGTGTGTTGTGCAATGTAAATCCCTTTGTATGCCTTGCCCGTCGCCATTTTCCCAGGGCCTCGTGGATCCGGTCAGAATGATCGGATCGGGAAATGGCCGATTCGGACCATCCGGTCGAATCGCAAAATGGTCGATTCGGACCATCCGGTCCGAATCGGCAACTCCCCGATTCGTAGCTACCAATGCGGATCGGGGCCGGGTGCCTCCTGCCAGCGAGGGCCAATGGGTCTTGTGTGGGCGGGCAGGGATTCCCATTGTTTTGATATTTGTGCAAAGTTTATAAGTATATGTGTTGAGCAAAAATAAAGCAGATTTTCCAGTGCATCCAGCCTCGCCTGATGACTGTTATTTTCGGCCGTATTTACTGAGGATCCCGCGCGGTCCCAGAGTACGGTTCCGAACCGAATTACTCAAGGAACCGAACCGAATACTGTGCCTACAGCCCGCATCGGGGCAGAGGTGCATAGTTCGGGCATCCGCCGTCAGAGGGGTCGACCGAGGTGAGATCCGAACCGAAGGCGCGGACCGCGTACCGCGCTTCGGTGTATCGAGCCATCTGCCATAAGATCCTAAGATTCACTTCACCCGATCCCATAAGATCCGAAGATTCACTTCACCCGATCCCATAAGATCCGAAGATTCATCCCGAGATCCGAATATTCCTCCGCGGAAGATCCGATCCCCGTAACCGCACGGCCGCTCCGCAGACGTCCCCACACCCACCAGGTCAGTGAACCAGCTGCTCGAGACGCTGAGTACCGTGGTGCTCAGTGGTCGGGCTGGTTCGACACAGGGGTCCACTCCACCGCCCGCATAACCCTTCCCCAGGGTCACTCCAGGCCGCATGAGACGCCGAGTGCGCGTCACTCGGTAGTCGGGCCAGCGGTAAGCGCCGGGGGCACGCAGATAGAGCACACCCGCAGGCGGACAACATCCCATTCCGTCATACTGGTGGCAGCGGTGGGATAAGCCCTCTGCAGACCCCTAGGAGACACTCACTATGGCCGGGTACGGGGCCTACAAGCGGGACGTCCTGCGTGGGATGCTGGAGAATCGGGGAGGCACCCCGGGCTCCAAGAGTCAGGAGGCCATGATGGAGGAGCTACAGAGACTGGATCAAGAAGAGGCGATGTCCGCAGCGTTGCCCGCTGACATCGCGCCAGCACCCGTCCCCGCCGAGCCCGAAGAAAGCGATTTCCACCGGAAGGTGCGGGAGCGGGCCGTTATGTATGGAACGGCCCCATCGGAGGCTGTCATGCAGAGCCTGATCCGGGAGGTCAGTCAAGAAGAGGAGCGAGAAAAGGAGCGGGCGCACGAGCTGCGGCTGGAGGAGGTGCGGGGCCGACGGAACAGCAGCCCTCATTCGGACCGTTCCGCCAGGCGCAAAGTGCCTTTTCAGGCGTTCAAGGAATTCCGAGAAGCAGAAGAGGAGATAGAGAGCTATCTCCAGGACTTTGAGCGCCTGTGCCAAGTGCACGAAGTGCACCGTGCCGACTGGGTGAGGATTCTGGCATGTAAGCTGACCGGTCGGGCCGCCGAGGCCTACCACACGGTGCCGGACGAAGAGGCCACCAGTTATAAGCACGTAAAGCAGGCGTTGCTGAGCAGGTTCGCCGTGACCCCGGAAGCCAGCCGGGTGAAGTTCAGGAACTCACGCCGGCCCAATGGCGCTACTCACGTGGAGTGGGCCCATCGATTGCAGAGGGCTTACGCACCTGGTTCTCGGGTAGCAGAGCGGAGACGGTGACTGAGATTACCCAGCTGCTACTGCTCGAGCAGTTCTTCGAGCACACCCCCTCTGCTATCCGGGAGTGGGTGCGCGATAAGAAGCCCCAAACAGTGCAGCAAGCGGCTATTTGGGCAGACGAGTATACTGACACTCGGAAGGTTTCCGGTCGGGAGCGATCCCTGCCCTTCCGCCCAGCCCTACCTGCTCCACCACCACCCCCAACACCGGTAGTTCGGACGCCGACAGCACGACCCCCCCAGTCGGCCCAACAACCTGGCCAATGTCCGATGCTATGGGTGCAACCAAGATGGGCACTACAAGCAGTATTGCCCCAACCGACCGGAGTTGACCCGACCGCCCGCCAGACCATCGTCGTCCGCCCATTGTTGCGACACCGAGACCCCGTGGCCAGAGGCCCCAGAGGAATGGGAGCGGCTACATGAGGCAGACCCCGTGCAAGCCGCCGCGGACGACAACCGTCATCACCACCGTCAGGCGGTGTGGATAAACGGGCGGGCCGCTGAGGGGCTGCGGGACTCCGGGGCTACTATTACCCTGGTACGGCCCCACTTGGTTCCGCCGAACGACCGTCTGCACAACACCATTGCAGTACGGGTGGCCGGAGGAAAGGTTCTCCGGCTTGAGACGGCCCGGGTTCATCTGGACTGGGGGACCGGGGAGAAAGTGGTGAGGGTGGGGTTGTTGAAGCAACTGCCGGCCGAGGTGCTCCTTGGCAACGATCTGGGAAAGCTGGTCTCTTCTTACTCCACAGTTGCGGCCACCCCAGTAACCACTAGGCAGCAGAGCCAACGCCACGACAGGGGCACTCCGATCGGGACCCAGGTGAGATCCCAACCACGACCTCCCCGACCTCCTCGACCTCCTCGACCCCCCTTACCCCGCAAGTCCCGGCTCTTCCCATCCCACCTGACCCCCCGTCCCCGTGGAGCTCCCCGGAGACGCTTCGTCACCAGACCCAGACCGATCCCATGTTACAGTGCTACCGGGATCGGGCCGGTCGAGGCCTCGACGATAAGAGAAATGACAGGATAGAGTGGGAGGATGGGCTTCTCTATAGGTACACCGCGAGGGAGGGGTCCAAGAAGAAGCAGGTGCCACAGAAGCAGTTGGTAGTACCCCACTGCCCTAGACAGGAACTGTTGCGTTTGGCTCACGACATTCCCCTTGCAGGTCACCTAGGGCAGAAGAAAACCCGGCACCGGTTGGCGCGCGCGTTTTTCTGGCCCCACCTCAGCGAAGACACCCGCGAGTATTGCCGCACCTGCCCAGTTTGCCAAAAAACTGGGAAGGCCGGGGATCACCCGACAGCGCCCCTGCGCCCCATGCCCATCATTCAGGAGCCCTTTAGCCGGGTGGCGGTCGACATCATTGGGCCGTTGCCACCGGTAAGAGGTACATCCTTACCGTAGTGGATTATGCCACCCGGTACCCCGAGGCTGTGGCCTTGGCCAACATCCAGGCGGACACTGTAGCGGACGCGCTCCTACGGGTGTTCACGAGGGTGGGATTTCCCCGGGAAATCCTATCCGATCAGGGTACCCAGTTCACCGCTGAGCTCACCCAGCAGCTCTGGCGTCTCTGTGGTGTTAGGGCGCTGCACAGTGCCCCGTATCACCCCCAGACAAATGGGCTGTGCGAGCGGTTTAATGGGACCCTGAAGCAGCTCATCCGGGCCTTTGTGCACGAAAGCAAGGATTGGGAGAAGTATCTTCCCCACCTGTTGTTCGCCTACCGGGAGGTTCCTCAGGAATCCACCGGATACTCCCCCTTCGAGCTGCTATATGGGCGCCAGGTGAGGGGGCCTCTGGATTTGGTTAGGGCTCAGTGGGAGGGGGTACAGGAGGAAGATGGGGTTCCTGTGTTGGGTTATGTCTTGAAGCTCCGGGAGCGCTTGGCAGAACTCGCGGGGTTCGTACAGGAGAACATGGAGACGGCCCAGGCTCAGCAGAAGGCGTGGTACGACCGTGCTGCTTGCAGTCGCTCGTTCCTGGTGGGGCAGAAGGTTCTGGTGCTGAAGCCACAGCGGCAGAACAAGCTGCAGGCGGCCTGGCAAGGTCCCTACAAGGTGGTAACCCAACTGGGGGATACCACCTATGTGGTTGTTAGCTGCGCAGACACCAGAATCCAGCAGACGTTCCACGTCAATATGCTGAAGGCCTACCATGAGCGGCCAGAGACGGTGGACGCCATATGCGCGCCGGCTGCCGAAGAGACGGAACTATTCCCGTTGGTAGAACTTCCGGGGGTAGCCAAGCAGCCTTCCGGGGTGGATCAGGTGCAGCTGGGGGAGGAGTTAGGGCCCGAGAAGCAGGCGCAGGCGCGGCAGCTGCTTCACGATTACCCGGGGGTTTTCTCGGCTCTTCCGGGATACACTGACCGGGCCATCCATCAAGTGGACACGCCCGGTCAGAGACCCCTTCGGCAACCGGCATACCGGCTCCCGGAAGCGGTCCGCGAGTCCATGCGGGCCGAGATCCGGGAGATGTTGGAGCTGGGGGTCATTGAACCGTCGGCCAGCCCCTGGGCGTCGCCCCTGGTCCTGGTGCCCAAGAAGGACGGTACCACCAGGTTCTGCGTCGACTATCGGCGGATAAACGACTGTACCATTACAGACGCTTATCCCATGCCCCGAGTCGATGAGTTGCTAGACCAGATCTCCCGGGGTCATTTTCTGACCACGGTCGATCTGTGCAAGGGGTATTGGCAGATTCCCCTTGCCGAGGAGGCGACCCCGAAGTCGGCCTTCATCACCCCATTCGGCTTGTACCAATTTCGAGTCATGCCGTTCGGGATGAAGAACGCCCCTGCTACCTTCCAGCGGTTAATCGATCGCCTCCTCGATGGCCTCCAGGGGTTCGCTTGCGCCTACCTGGATGACATAGCCATCTATAGCCAGACCTGGGAGGAACACCTGGACCATGTAGGGACAGTCCTGGGCCGGATTAGGGACGCCAACTTGACCCTGAAGCCGGAGAAGTGTAAAGTGGGGATGGCCGAAGTACAGTACTTGGGCCACCGGGTGGGGTGCGGGATACAACGGCCAGAGCCCGCCAAGATAGAAGCCATCCTAGACTGGCCCACCCCTGTGACCAAGACCCAGGTCCTCGCCTTCCTGGGCACCGCGGGGTACTACAGGAAATTCGTACCCCATTACAGTGACCTGGCCAAACCCCTGACTGACTTGACGAAGAAATCCCTACCCCGCCAAGTCCTGTGGTCCCCGGAGTGCGAACAGGCCTTCCGGCAACTGAAGGCCGCCCTGACCCAAGCTCCCCTGCTAGCAGCTCCCAACTATAACAAACGTTTTGTTGTCCATACAGACGCGTCCATGTTCGGACTGGGAGCTGTCCTAAGCCAAGTGGGGGACGACGGGGGGATCATCCGGTGGCGTTCATCAGTCGGAAGCTGTTGCCACGGGAGGTGGGGTATGCTGCGGTGGAGAAGGAGTGCCTGGCCTTGGTCTGGGCCCTACGGAAGCTCCGACCCTATGTCTACGGTCGGTCCTTCACCGTGATGACCGACCATAACCCCCTGGTGTGGCTCAACCGCGTGGCGGGGGAAAATGGTCGCCTGTTGCGGTGGAGCCTGGCTCTCCAACCCTTCAACTTTACCATTCAGTACCGGCCCGGGTCGCAAAACGGTAACGCAGATGGGTTATCGCGGCAGTCGGCCCGGGAACCAGGGGATTGGGGAGCCCCGACTACCCTGGTACGACCCGTTGGGGTCCAACCGGGTGCGTCGGACCTTGGGGAGGGGGAGGAGTGTCACGGAATGGCCCAACACCCCCAGCCAGGGGCGGTTCCCGGTGACATTTACATGGCCCTAGACACTTAGGTGCTGTGGCACCCGCAGAGTTTTGGGTACTTTATTTAGATGTGAATTTGTGTGTGGCGTAATAAAAGTGTCCCCGTGTGTTGTGCAATGTAAATCCCTTTGTATGCCTTGCCCGTCGCCATTTTCCCAGGGCCTCGTGGATCCGGTCAGAATGATCGGATCGGGAAATGGCCGATTCGGACCATCCGGTCGAATCGCAAAATGGTCGATTCGGACCATCCGGTCCGAATCGGCAACTCCCCGATTCGTAGCTACCAATGCGGATCGGGGCCCGGGTGCCTCCTGCCAGCGAGGGCCAATGGGTCTTGTGTGGGCGGGCAGGGATTCCCATTGTTTTGATATTTGTGCAAAGTTTATAAGTATATGTGTTGAGCAAAAATAAAGCAGATTTTCCAGTGCATCCAGCCTCGCCTGATGACTGTTATTTTCGGCCGTATTTACTGAGGATCCCGCGCGGTCCCAGAGTACGGTTCCGAACCGAATTACTCAAGGAACCGAACCGAATACTGTGCCTACAGCCCGCATCGGGGCAGAGGTGCATAGTTCGGGCATCCGCCGTCAGAGGGGTCGACCGAGGTGAGATCCGAACCGAAGGCGCGGACCGCGTACCGCGCTTCGGTGTATCGAGCGATCTGCCATAAGATCCTAAGATTCACTTCACCCGATCCCATAAGATCCGAAGATTCATCCCGAGATCCGAATATTCCTCCGCGGAAGATCCGATCCCCGTAACCGCACGGCCGCTCCGCAGACGTCCCCACACCCACCAGGTCAGTGAACCAGCTGCTCGAGACGCTGAGTACCGTGGTGCTCAGTGGTCGGGCTGGTTCGACACAGGGGTCCCCTCCACCGCCCGCATAACCCTTCCCAAGGGTCACTCCAGGCCGCATGAGACGCCGAGTGCGCGTCACTCGGTAGTCGGGCCAGCGGTAAGCGCCGGGGGCACGCAGATAGAGCACACCCGCAGGCGGACAACATCCCATTCCGTCATAATTCCCAAACCGCCCCTGTTCTCAGCCAGCTTGGGAACCCTTCTGCCTCCATCCACCCCAATAAGGGGCGACCTTTACCCTTATTAAACAACTACGACAATATGCATAAAAAAGGGAGGGGGGGGAAACGCTGCTACAGGATCCATTCTTCTAAAACAGCTGAGGTAATTGCCAAAACTACCTCAGACTCTCGATTTATAAAACCTTTGGAACTTGCCTCGAGCTCTCAAACAGCTGATATCCAATCAGCTGTTTGAAATTTCCCACTCTTGATTGCACGTGCAACGGCTCGTGCTGCTGAACAGCTGATTAACCAATCAGCTGTTCAGATTTTCCCGCTGCAAAAAAACAGCTCAGAAGCAGTTTCAGCTGGCTGAAACCACCTCTGAGCTACCAAACTTGACCTCTAATTAACCCCAGCCTATCAATTGTCCAGCAATGGACACTTGCAGCGCCTCCTATGCGGTTGTCGCTTTAAATGTCCCCTGCATGGACTATGAATACAAATATTATATATATATATATATATCTTTACCAAATAACGACAGACACCAATAAACTTTGGAATAGTTGGCCGTAGCTTTTATTTAAGGGTAATTTGGAGGCATAAAACTTAAACCATAAAACCGAACTTAAAAACCTGTAAAACCTTATAAATAATATAACAAATTCCCAAACCGCCCCTGTTCTCAGCCAGCTTGGGAACCCTTCAGCCTCCATCCACCCCAATAAGGGGCGACCTTTACCCAACGCCGAAACATCATTCAAACAAATGATGCTGAGGCCCTTCCCACCAATGCTACGGCTCTTTCCAACAGGCTCTGTAACCCATTATTAAAAATATCTAAACCAATATCAGAGAGATGAATCCTATCCTCCGCATATAAACCTACGCAATTCCCTTCTAAATCTACGTGCCTAAAGCTAAACCCTCCCAGCACTGGTAAAAACTTCTCCATAGCCCTGTTGATTTTCCTGCGCACCTTTTCCAACGCTCTAAGACCTTTCTCATTACTCCAAAACCATCTTGGAATAATCTCAGAAAATACTAGCAAAGCCTCTGGAAACTGTTTTTTAAAATCAATAAACACATTTTTAATAGAAAACAGCAACTGTAGGGATTTCATGCTCCCAATGTCATTTCCACCACAGTGGAAGATGATGACATCCGGTGAAGGAAACGTTGCACAGCATTCTTCCAAAACTTTCTTTAAATCTTGTAACTTCAAGCCGCCGACTCCTTTCCAGTAAACTGAAACTGCAGCAATGTCCATACCTAAATTAATACCATATGGTCTGACGCAGGCCCTCCTAAAAGCCTGATTGATAAATGAATGACCAATTAACCATACTGATAATGCCTGCAGCTCTATAAAAGAAAAAACAAAAGTTAGAACAAGATTACAGCATGTTAATCCTGACATAGCGCTTAAAGCAATTGGATTTCCAGCGCCCCAATTTTTTAATGTTGTCTGGCGAAAAACCCAAATCTGCCGCTACCGATGCTGCTCCTATACGAAAATAGTGTGAAGTAAACTTTTCTTTGCCCAAGCCTAAAAGCCTTAGACAACCCTTAAGTGCAGCATTAAACTGGTATCTGGTCAGAGGTGACCCATTTTCATGTATTAAAAGCGGCCCCATTTCTGAAGGCCTTATTGATAAAAACCTTCTCAAAGACCTAACTGCACAAAATTCTTTATCGTTAATAGCATTAATATGAATCCACGATCCTTTGCCTTCTTGATAAGTTTTGGATCTGCTGACAAAGATGGACAATTTCCTGTCACCTACCATAACATCTTCAATCTGAAGACCCGAAGGTCTAAATTTAGATTGAGAAACCAACTCGCTTAAACGCAGAGCGGCAAAAAATGCTAATAAAAAAGATAACTTAAATAAACTCCATTCATAGTCATTTAGACAAAAAAAATTTAACTTAACTATCAACTGTTGAAGGAGAGCAAAGGAAATTAGACGTCTAGAATCTTTTACTCTTCCATGTCTAGCATAACCTTTCACCATCTGTTTAACCCCTTAGTGACCGGGCGGTTTTACACAAATCCGTCTTTTAGTGACCGCTGCTGTTTTTACGTCTCTGCGCTGTTAGTGTTTAGGACAAATTTTCCTCTTACTCGTTTATTCGACCCACACATATTATACACCCTTTTTCCCGCCATTAAATGGACTTTCTAGAAATACCATTATTTCCATCATATCGAATAATTTACTATAAAAAACAATATGAAATATTGTCCCGAGACTAGAAATACCCAATTTTTACATGCGTTTGCTTTTTAACCCCTTCACTGCTGAGACAGTTCACCTATGTGCGCTGCGCTCATTCTGACCATTTTGTGCTAATTATTTTTAGATGACAGCCTAGGTCCTATTTAATTAAACTCCCCACAGACAAAAAAAACTTTAAAAAAAACATTTTTTTATTATTTTTTTTTTATTTAATTTTTTTTTTTTAATTTTTTTTAAAACCAAACCTGGTCATGTTTGGTATCATTTGAAAGGCCATAATCAGGCCTTTTAAATGATGGCAAATATGACCATCCTTAGAATCCCCTTATCTCTACATGGCAGCTAGAGGGTTAACTGGCCCACTGACATCCTCACACATATGGTGAGGTTGTCAGTGGGTGGGGGGGGGACCTGGAGGCTTGGCTGACATCCAAGATGTCAGCCCCCCTCCAAGTTTGAATCGCGTTTTGGTGCCAATTGGCGCCGAAAAGCGATCCAGCGGCGAAACTGTTAATGCCATACACCGCTGGGAAGGGGAGGCTCTCCCCTCTCCAGCGGTGCAAACGGCATCTCCCTAGCTTCAATGGTTGGGGAGATAGAGGGCTCCGAAGGAGCCCCCCCTCCCCTCCATTGAAACACATGGGGGCACCTTCTGATGACGTCACCACGCAGCGTGGCGACGTCATCAGCCTCGCCTGCCCATGTAAATCACATGGGCAGGCTTCCTCCCTGCCAGATCGCCGTGGGATCCGACGAGGGAGGTGAGTATCGGGCGGGAGGGGGATTTGGCGCCGCTGACGTACCCTGTACGTCCGCGGGTCTAAGGGAGACCCGAGTACAGGACCTACAGGGTACGTCAGAGGTCCTTAAGGGGTTAATCAAAAATTCCCCAAGCACTGGCTTACCACCCAGTAGCTTGGTGCAAAAATTAATACCGGAAATTGTGCGCTGCAAAAAGGATTTTGCTACTTTACACTGCGTCCAGTGCAATATAAAACCAATTGCCGTTTCTAAATCCATCGCTAATGGGTTAGATTGTTGAGCTGCCGCAAATTCCACCCAAACCTCCCAGGCTTTCACATAAGCCACCCAGGTAGACTTAGCCACAGAAGCTTTCAGTAAATCGTTCACTGCGGAAAAATTAGATCCCAAACGTGTAAGGGCACTGGAACAGGCATTTCCTCCGCCTCCGGTGCCAGCTCCTTGAACCTTGACCACTGCGAACGAGAAATAGCGTCAGCTATATTGTTGGTTTTACCTGCCACATGTACGGCTTTTAACCAGATGTTATTACATAAACATAGCAAAACTAATCTACGTAACAGTGTAACAACCTGTGGGGAGGAACCTCTCTGTGAATTAATTGCATCGACAACACTCTTGTTATCACATAACACCTTAATTCTTTTATTTGCAAAATCCTGGCCCCAAATCTCCAATGCCACTATAATAGGGAATAACTCCAAAAGCGTGAGATTCCTAGTCCAACCCGCTTCAACCCAACTAACCGGCCAAACTCCAAAACTCCATTTCCCATCCCAAAATAGACCAAAACCAACAGAGCCAGATGCATCTGTGAAAAAATTAAGATCGGTGTTAAAAATAAAACCTTGCTGCCAAATTGTTCTGCCGTTAAAGTGACATAAAAAATCCAACCATATGGAAATATCATCTTTTATTTCCTTGCTAATCCTAACGTGCCAATGAGGGCATCTCATCCCTGCTATTGATAAAGACATTTTTCTAGTGAATACTCGACCCATAGGAATCACCCTAGAAGCAAAAGCTAACATGCCCAGCAACTCTTGTAACTCTTTCACTGACACTTTCTGTGCACTTTTTATCCTCAGCAGCTTGCTTGTTAACTTTGTAACCTTCTCATCAGGCAATCTGCATTCCATCCTGGAAGAATCTATTATAATACCAAGAAATTGTAAACAAGTAGTAGGAAGCACAGTTTTCTCCTTAGCCAAAGGAACACCAAATTCCTCCGCCATGTCACAAAACTCTTTCAACAGCTGAAAACAAACATCAGAACCTTCTCTGCCTATAAATAAAAAATCATCCAAATAATGAATAATGGACCCCATACCTGTTTTAAACACCAAGACCCACTGCAAAAAGGTTGCAAATGTTTCAAAATAGAAACAAGACAGGGAACAGCCCATAGGTAAACATCTGTCATAATAAAATTTACTTTCTAACTGAAAACCTAATGACCTATAGCAACCAGGATTCATGGGTAATAAACGAAATGCTGCCTCAATATCAACTTTAGACATGAGCGCATTCTGGCCACATGCCAGCACCCAATCTAAAGCCTCATCAAATGTGGAATACTTTAATGGAAACAGGTCATTGTCAATCTCGTCATTTAATGATTGACCTGCAGGAAACGACAGGTGGTGAATTAACCTAGAATTGGTTGGAGCGGCCATGGGTTCTCCATGCGCACCATCCTATGCGAATCTATTTTTAGGCTATTGGGAGGAGACTGTTATTGATGGCCCTGACATGACCGTTTTCAAATCTCATATCTTCAAGTGGCGCCGCTACATTGACGATATTATCGTCATTTGGACATCTACTGCTTTCGACTTTTCTAACTTTGTCGACATTTTGAACATTAATGACTTTAACTTAAAGTTCACTTATGAGATACAACCTCATTGCTTGAATTTCCTCGATATTGCTATACACAAAGATTCAGATGGTCAACTCGATACCACTTTATTCCGTAAACCTTCCTCGGCTAACAACCTATTAACTTGGTCTAGTCACCATCCTTTTTCATCACGTAGAGGTATCCCTATTGGCCAGTACCTTAGACTACGCCGTACTTGTAGTACCATTACCGAATTTAAAATTAAAGCACAATCGCTTCGAGTGGCCTTTAGAGAGAAGGGCTATCCTCATCGTATCCTTAAAATTGCTTACAAACGAGCATTACTCTCTGACCGGCACCTCTTGTTACAAGACTCACCTCCAATTATTGCTTCTGAGCCCATAAGGTTGATTGCGGACTTCGATCTAGGTTGGCAACCCGTTACACAGATTTGCGAACGCTTTTGGCCTTTACTGACCAATGATGTACATCTTAAAGATGCTATTTCTAATCGTCCTACCTTGACAGCCAGGAGGTGTACCAACCTTAATGATAAGCTGGTACATAGTCACTTTCAACCAACTCGACATTCTGCCGATTCTTGGCTTTCTAATAATCTTAAAGGAATGTACAAGTGTGGCAGGTGTATGGCCTGTCCTTATGTATCCCGTACCCCCAAACTATTCAGCAATTTTGACGATTCTATCTCCTTTTCGGTTCGCCAGTTCATCAACTGTAACTCTGTAGGTGTCATTTACCTGTTGCTGGGCCAATGTGGCAAAAAATATGTGGGCAAAACTATTCGACCCCTTAAAGTCCGCATACTTGAGCATGTTCGATCTATCAGACTTAAGAAGGATACTCCTGTCGCCAGACACTTCACTACATGCAATATATGTTCACTTAGCAATTTTAGGTTTCTGGGTATTGAACATATCAAACTTGGCCCTCGCAAGGGCAATCTTGATAACAAACTGCTTAAACGTGAAGCCTTCTGGATATATCGTCTCAATACTAGATCACCTTCAGGTCTTAATGAAGGTTTTACGTTTGTCCCTTTTATTTGAGTGCCTAATAAGCCCTCTAATTTATGCATTATGCTTAGGATATTACATTTTGCTATTGTACGATTATTATTTTCTCATTGGTTACATATTAAGTCTTCCCCTTTTTTTGATATTTTAGCCCAACTCCCCGTCTCTGCCCCTCCCATGTGCCTCATGTTCCTCCTATTATGCGACGTGCAGCTTCCTTTCCTTCATATTACTTTTCATTTGAGGTTTATTACCTTTTTGTCCAATGGGCTCATGTCTTTATATTAGGTGGCAACTTACGTCCTGATCATCATTAGATCTTTTTTGTACATCGATGGTCCAATGAGCGCAGTAACGTTTAATCATTTCATCATATGGGGGACCTTTTGGTATATCGCCATCCATTTATCATGTTTATCACGTCTACCTCATTACTAACTGGTTAATTCAATTATAGTTCCCCTCGAATTACCAATAGACCGCTAATTAATACATAGCATATATACTTTTATGATTTGTCACTAGGTCGATACTGTTGTAATTATATGGTCATTGCAGATCCTCCCCTTCTATTAATAATAGCCATCGCTAGTTGTGGGTATTGTTGCGTCTGTGGTTGCCATGTTACCATCCATCGATACTCATTGGTCTCTTATTATCACATGTATCTTCACGTGCCAGGAAGTTTCTGCAAATGTAATTGCTTTGAAACCATGGTGTTTCTTTCTGCCTCGTCCATTGCGTCTTTGGTCACTGGGATACTAGCAACTGACCAACCATTGGATCTCTGATGACATGTGACCACTTAAGTGTCGGCTGACACGGTCTCCACGTTTTACACCTATGGATTGGTTGTCTCCCAGCTGTTCGCGTTGATCGATCGCACCAATTAACACTGTGCAGGTATTTATAGGGGCTAGTTGGGCAGGCGCTGTATCTCTGGATTAAGCCCTGGTTGGGCGAAACCGGTCGAGATATGCCTCCTCCTTGTTTTTAACAGCTCTATCTTGCTTTATTCTTGTGGACTTTGTCCTTGACTACCCTTTGATGACTTATTTAGTGTGCCCAGCATTGGTTATGTAGGTGGCTCGAACCACCGAGGTATAGTGAGCCATTAGTATCCTTTTGTATGCCTCTGTTACCCGCTAATTACTATTTTTACTGCCATTGCCTCTGGGTGGATTCAACCACCGGTTTATAGGCAGCCTTCAATCATTACGAGTACTTTTTGGCTACTAATTATTAGTACGGCAATACTTCCTCTTGGGTCATTGTCCGCATCTTTATTTTTTCATTCTTTTTAATTGACTATCAACCATTAAAATTAATTGTTTATACCACTCTTGTTGCACTTTGTGCAAACTGTTCTTTCATTGCTATTTTTGGGTTATGCCCTGTGGAGTGGTTCATTGAGCCATACTCCTGTCGTTGTTTTGGTGAATTAACCTAAACTAATTTTTTTCTTTCTTGGGTACTAAACCTAATGGGGACAAACGAAAACTACTAAACGGGATCACCTCCAATGGGCCGACCATCCTACCTAAATCTACTTCATTTTGAACTTTAGCCTTTGCCATTTCTAAATTAACCTTAACGGATTTTAAATTCTCAACCCAAACAAATTCCTCTGAACTATAAACTGGAACACAAAAACCTGAACTAAAACCTTCAATTATTAAGTTGGCCTTCTCCTTGTTTGGGTAAATGCTTAAGAATGGATACATTTTTTCCAGCCTCACCGGAGTCGGTAGCCCGGGAGCTTTGAAAATTGGCCTGAGAGCCACCTCTTTTAAAACATTTAGCAGCGGAATGTGAACCACCACAAGTCAAGCATTCATGCTTATATTTACAGTTCCCCTGCCATTTGCACTGCGTTTCATTAAAAGCCCAGCAGATCCCTTTTCTCTGACTAAACATAGTACTGTTACCTGCGGCTTTATTAATAAAAGGCTTTTGTGACATCATAGTGCTCACCCACAGCCCGACTTCTTTAACTCCCCACTGTAATTTCTTATGAACTGAAACCTTCTGGCGAAACAAATCATCATAAGTGTACCACGCAAGACCACCAAAAGTTTCATATGCATCCAAAATACTGTCCAAATGCTGAAAAAGCCCAATACTCAACTCTGGCTGCTTTTCACAGATTACACTCGCTAAAATACAGAAAGCCTGTAACCAATTATTAAAGGACCTCGGAATTGCCCGCCGTCTGTCTTCATCTTTATCTTTATCCTGTTTCACTAAAATTTCTTTTGATGCTGGTAATAAAGATAGAATATCTATATATTCCCCTCTCCAAAGCTTTTCTTTAACACTTTTATTTAAATGAAAACCTAGCTGTGACATATCACATGTAACCGGTTCCTTAAAGGAAACCTCATCAATTTTGCTTTTTGTAACATTAGCTGGTTCTTTCTCCTGACCCCCTCCCTCCCATGCTGGGGCTGGACCCCGCTGCATATTTTTAAGCATATTAGAAAGCAAATTACACACTTCCCCTAGCTTTTCTACCCTTTCAGCCCCAGGGAAGCTCTCACCAGTCTGTTGTGCCACTCCAGCGCTGCTCGTCCCTTCTTCTAGATATTCTGAAGCAGACTGCAGCTGCTGAGTGTTTCTTCCTTCTTCAGGTCCTGTAGACTTAACAGCCGCCTTCCTATTGCTGTTAATCCTCTTTCTTCTCGGTCCAGCACTTGTAGGTGGAGAAAAAATCTTCTTCTGCCTTGGTATTCTCTTCCTCTTCAAGTTCCCTGACTCTGTGCGTTTCTCTGATGAATCCCCCCGGAAACAGAAGCTGTGGTCCAGGTTCCTAGCTACACCCCGGCTGGGACCTGCCTCTTGACTTCCTCCAGACGCTCTGGTGCTGCCATCTGCTGGTAACTCTGAAGCGCATTCCTCATATGCTGCAACTGCAGGAGCAACAGCTAAACAGCTGCGTAGCCATTCTTCACCACCAGATATCCGGGCCCTTTCTTCTAAACGGCGCAGTAGATCTTCCATGTCAGGAAACGCTGCTACAGGATCCAATCTTCTAAAACAGCTGAGGTAATTGCCAAAGCTACCTCAGACTCTCAATTTATAAAACCTTTGGAACTTGCCTCGAGCTCTCAAACAGCTGATATCCAATCAGATGTTTGAAATTTCCCGCTCTTGATTGCACGTGCAACGGCTCGTGCTGCTGAACAGCTGATTAACCAATCAGCTGTTCAGATTTTCCCGCTGCAAAAAAACAGCTCAGAAGCAGTTTCAGCTGGCTGAAACCACCTCTGAGCTACCAAACTTGACCTCTAATTAACCCCAGCCTATCAATTGTCCAGCAATGGACACTTGCAGCGCCTCCTATGCGGTTGTCGCTTTAAAGTCCATTCAGCCAGGAATATAGCGTAAATTCTCTCGTACACCATGCGAAAGGCGGGAGGGGAGGCAGAAATCCATTGGGACAGGATCACTTTTTTTACCAGCTGCGGCTAGGAGGGCTAGTCAAAATCGGTGGCACTTAGAGAAGGGTTGGGGGTGGTGGGGGGGGGGGTTGGTCGATTTAAAGATGGCCCAATCCGGGGCAAAAGGGTTTTCTAGTCGAAGGACCTGCAAACTGAATCGTCGTATAGTATCCCAAAACAGTTGTATGAAGGGACAGAACTATAAACAGTGTCATAAATTGGCCGGTTCGTATTGACATTTCAGACAGTTTGCGTTTGGTAAGAGTCCGGTGCGGGCCATCTTGTCGGGTGCCATATATGCTCGATGGAGTATTCTATAGAACATGTCCCAGTAATTAGCAGAGGGGAGCGAGCGTCTGGATGCTAAAGTGGCCCCTATAAAGTCGTGTGGGGAGAGCTCAGGGAAACTGGCGGCCCATCTGGACATTGCTGTCCAGGGGATCACTGGTGTATTTAGGTACTGTGCTGCCCTAGGCCTGACTAAACTCGTGCACTGCACCCCCTAATTTAAGTTTGACACACCCCTTCCTGTCAAGGTAACACCTCTTCCTGGTTAAAACCCAACCCTTCCTCTCCTGCACTGATTGTATATTCGACTTCTTCCAAGATGAATGGGTCTGTGTCAGGATCCATGCCTACTGTTCGCTGCCATATCCGTGATTGCAGCATATCCAGGAAAAGTGCTGCCCTCAGGTTCAGCACAAAACCAGAACCTTCACAGTTAAACACAGAAAACACACACACTACAACCCTGTGTCTGCAATAAAGGTTCTCTCTGGACTTCTGCATTATCTCCCATACCTTGACCTGAAAGGACCTATGATTGCCTATTCTCTATGTGTACCAGACCTCTGCTTTGCCCACCGACTCTGCATCCTCTCTGCCAGCCCCTGAACCTCAGACCGTCTCCTGACTACGATTCCTGCCTAGTCCTTTTGACACCACGCTATACCGCAAGGTACTGTCTGTCTATAACCCCTGAACTACCTGCATACTGGGCTTAATACAACCAGACTGGGACCCCACCAGCGCTGAGCCTGACAGAATGCAGAAGTCACACACCATTGAGCCTGCAGTAATTCTGTCAGCCCTGAAGGGCTTTGAGTTTCAGCTACTGGGGTTATTGGAGGATATTTGGAACTTTAGAGACTCTGTACATAACATCTCTCTGGGGGTGCGTGTCCCACCTGGGAAAAGAGGCCCGCTAACTGCAGAGGAACGTGCCTGGAGAAAAACACAATCTCTGTATGTACTGTGGGGATTCCTTGCATTTCCTGGTAAACTGCCCCATGAGACCCCAAAGAAGGCCAGCTCCCGTGCCCGAGCCGGCTACAGTTCCACGACAAACCCCAATCAAAAAGACTGCACCTGTATCCAAGCCTGCTCCTAGAAAAGCTCATGTTCCTGTGGCTGAACCCTGGCCCAGACCTGAAACTAGAAGAGCTCCTGCTCCTGTGGCTGAAGCCCGGCCCAGGCATGAAACTAGAAGAGCTCCTGCTCCTGTGGCTGAACCCAGGCCTGAAACTAGAAGAGCTCCTGCTCCTGTGGCTGAACCCAGGCCTGAAACTAGAAGAGCTCCTGCTCCTGTGGCTGAACCCCGGCCCAGGCCTGAAACTAGAAGAGCTCCTGCTCCTGTGGCTGAACCCCGGCCCAGGCCTGAAACTAGAAGAGCTCCTGCTCCTGTGGCTGAACCCCGGCCCAGGCCTGAAACTAGAAGAGCTCCTGTGGCTGAACCCCTTTCCAGGCCTGCCACCAGAGTACCTCCAGCACCCATACGTACAACCGTACCCAGAAAGAAGCTACCCTCTATGCTTGCTGACCCTAGGTGTATGGAGTTCAAGACTACCAGACCAAGTGAGGAGGAAGATCTGGTGATACCAATGGAAACTGAAAACACTGTGACCATGGAACCTGTGTATCCCATACCTATGAAGCAAGATCCCACCGTGCATGTGGCTTCTGATCCAGCCATGGAGATTATGTGTATCCAGACTCCAGGTGTGAAGTCCATGTCCAGACAGCACCTCCTGGGTAGTACTGCTACTCCCATCACTGCTACGGGTAACAGTTCGCCTGCTTCTGTGTCTGGTTTCCCTTCAGCTTTGGTTCACGTTCAACCTGTGGAGAAAATTACCAGTTGCACCCACTTCTGCCACGGTGTATCAAATGCCCAGGCAAGACCCACCACCACCACCACCATCACTGTACCACTCTTTGCATGTATCAGAGTCCGCTGATGAATGGTTCTCAATCAACTCAGACAGCGAGGTGGAGACAGCCCCAGTGAACTCATGCCATCATAGACCCCGACGCCAGACTGCAAGACATGTCCAAGGGCCTCTGGGTGGTCCTGCTAGAAGTATCGGCGCTGCCATTCACCAGCCAAGTGTCAGACGAAAAGCTGCAGTTCATTGCTATGATCCAGAGTGGGAATCCAGCGACGAGGATCTGGAAAACCTACCTTCACTGCAAGACCTATTGCTGGCATTTGAGAAAAATAATGGCTATATTGGCACGGCTATTGCCAATTCCAACTCCGTCTCCAGTACTGCCCGACACTCACCTATGGCGTATCCTTTATTCTGTGGCGCTGTATTTTCTACCCTGGCTATCCAGCCTCCTCAGAGGGTTCCATGTTTCGGTAGTGCTAACCCTGGCATCCTGTACTCCACTCCCTCAATAACTATTCAAGAAATCAAGCCTGGGGATCCTGCGACCCTCGTTCAAAAAGAGCCTGCAACCCTAGTACCTGCAGTGGAGCCTGCACCCCTGGCACCACCAATGGAGCCTGCACCCCAGGTACCTGCAGCAGAATCTGCACCCCAAGTGGCTTCAGTCGAGACCCCCAAAATCATTACTGTAGGAGATTTTGGTGTTATTCTCTCCTCCGTGACCAGCCTTGCTAACCAGGTCAGTGCCCTCACTGAATTAGTGAAGGTTATTCAGCTTAACCAGGTACAGTATGCTGCCATCCTGGAGTCACCCCTGGAATCCATTCATTCCATCATACCTGTGCCAGCTTTCAATCTGGATATTCCTTCAGGGCCATCCGAATATCCCAGAAGGGTTACAGGAATATCTAAAGTGGACACCCCCATCAGTCATACCCGCAAGAGACTAATCACCACCACATCCCTGGGTATGCATAATCCTCCTGTAGTCTCTGCCATTCCTGTATCCACAGATCCAGAAGAAACACCCATCTTGGAAGACCTTACCAGTGAGCCTTCTGCTGTCCACCCCTGTGAAGGTACTCTGAAGCCCTCCAAAACCAAAGCAAGGAGACGTCAGAGGAAGGCCAGTACCCTGGCTACTGAAAAAACTGAGGATCTGGCACCTTCCAGTGATGAACCTATATGAATTTTTATTTTGATTCTTGCAGGTCATCAAGCAAGCCTGTTCGCATCCAGAGGTCGCTCCTTAGGGGGGGGGGCGATATGTCAGGATCCATGCCTGCTGTTCGCTACCATATCCATGATTGCAGCATATTCAGGAAAAGTGCTGCCCTCAGGTTCAGCACAAAACCAGAACCTTCACAGTTAAACACAGAACACACACACACACACCACACCCCTGTGTCTGCAGTGAAGGTTCTCTCTGCCCCTCCCTCTGGACTTCTGCATTCTCTCCCATACCTTGACCTGAAAGGACCTATGATTGCCTATTCTCTATGTGTACCAGACCTCTGCTTTGCCCACCGACTCTGCATCCTCTCTGCCAGCCCCTGAACCTCAGACCGTTTCCTGCCTAGCTCTTTTGACACCACGTTATACCGCAAGGTACTGTCTGTCTATAACCCCTGAACTCACTGCATACTGGGCTTAATACAACCAGATTGGGACCCAACCAGCGCTGAGCCTGACAGTCTGCTGGAACCGATCTTGATGGGGGATGGGAACCACAAGACTACCATGGATAGAAGGAATAGACTGAAAACTTGATAGTAAAATAACCATCAATTTAATCAGTATGAATTAAAACCAATATGGACATGTAAATCCGATACGTTTCATCGCACAGCCGCGACTTACTCAAGGATATTGTCCTTTCAAAATATATACATGCTGTGTAGGGATGAGCTGTTCGGATTCGGACGGTTCGGAGTTCGACCCGAACTTTGGCAGTTCGAAAGTTCGTGAATTTTGAACTTTTTGGGCGTGTTCGGTTCGCGTTCGAAAAAAAACAAAAACTAAATTTTGAAAAAAGTATAGAAAATGCTTAGAAATATACTAAAAAATCTAGAAATAAAGACTCTTTACTGCAGAATATTATAAGCAACGGTTTATTAGATATTGAATTAAAAACTAATGTGTACGTGGAAAGATGATCAACTCTACATGACCTCTGTTCACAAACGGGCATAACACCAGGTGTTTTTAGTCTGGTAATCAATTTGATACATTGTACAACATACTGAGGGTGGGGTCTGCTTCTGATTGAGATTTGAGAATTAATTTCCCTAAAACATCCTAATATGCTGCATTTAACCCTTTCGCTGCTGAGGCTTTTCACACCTCTGTGCTGAGGTCATTTTTACCGCTTTCACTCATCATGTTTAACCGCGTTTTATAGCCATATTTTGATATATAATATGTCTGGGTCATATATCGTTCTTTCCGGCAGACTTGGCAGATTTATAATATGTCATTATTATATGTATAGTTATGTCATGCCTGTATATTATAACAAAAATGCAATAAAATTAGAATTTTCAATTTATTATGTGTAAAGTGTTTTTTTTTTCACATTTTAACATGCGATCGTTTGCGGTTATATTTTGTATGGGGTGCGCTTGTTAAAAAAATTAGAAATGGGGTCTCGTTACTTTTTTTTTTGGGGGAAAATTTCCCTTTTTTTAACAAACGCACCTCATACAAAAATCGTTAGTGCAGCATTATTGTTCACATAATTGAAATAGGAACAATATTGCTGCATTAACAAAACAAACCTATTTTTTTTTTTTTTTTTAAATATTTTTATTTTTTTAACAATTTTTGGTATCATGTTTGGTATCCTTGGAAAGGCCATGCTCTGGCCGATCCAACGATATCAAACATTAACCCCTATCTGCCAAGGATCGGGAGATTGGGGGTTCCAATGAACCCCCATCTCCACCATTGGTGGCAGCTAGGGGTTAACTCCAGGACTGGCCCCAGTCCTCAGGGGGAGTTCCTGGAGGCTTGGCCGACATCCAAGATGTCGGCCAGCTCCAGGAGAGGATCGCGATCCGGCGCTTTTCAGTGCCGATTCGTGATCCAGCTCCCCAGGGGTTAATCACAGCCACCGTTTGGAAGATCAGACTGTGTCCTTCCAAACGGTGCCTGGATTAACCCTCTGCCCCCCGGCGATCGGGAGGGAGAGAGGTCCGAAGGACCTCACCCCCCCCTCCCTTTCAGGCGCTTCCTCCGCACATGCGGGGGGGCCTGAATTAGATTTCATCGCGGCGGCGCGATGACATCTAATTGCTCTGCCGGGGTCCCGGAGTGCTAGGCTGACATCCAAGATGTCAGCCCGCACCATAGCACAGGAGAACCACTTGGTTGGATGTGCTGAGCGCGTCCATAGCAGCCAAGTGGTTAACTGGTGTTTGAAAAAAATTCAAAATAACATCTAAGGCTAGGGTCAGATTAGCGCATTTTGTACGGACTGTGCGTCCGTGCAGTACGGACGTACTTACTGACTGACAACAAGGTAGTGGCCACACAGTCCGTTTTTTTCACTGACGTATTTTTTGATTGATGTAGCAGGGAAAATAAATTAAAATGAAAAAACATTCTGTCCGTCAAAAATGCTGGACGTATAAATGCAGTCCATCTCACCTCGTTTCATCACTCACATACAAAGCTACACGGACGTGGCGCACTCCGCACGTCCGTTCTAGCAGTATTACGTTCTTGCCTAACCTTCGTCCATTTGCTGCGTCCGCCATGCATCCGCACTTCCGTGCGGACGTACTTCGTGTGTGGGGCTCCATTGGTCAGAATGCTATGCTGCCACGGACGTACAAATGCTCAGCAACACGGACGTGATAACTGCGCTCGTCTGACCCCAGCCTTAAGCAATGTTATTTTTCAACTCGGGATTAAACATTCACAGGGTTATTCAGAGAACGGTGAAAAGCAGGAGAATAACTGGAGAAGTGAAAATTCTAGGTCAAAATAGCCAAACCAGAAAAATTCTCCCATTTAACTCACTTTCCAAATTGGCTATTTGGTCTAGATTGTTCTCTTCTCCTGCCAGTTCTCCTGGCTTTCACCTCTCTCTCAGGGTTGTTCAGAGAAAGGTGAAAACCAGGAGAATGGCAGGAAAAGAGAACAATCTGGACCAAATAGCCGATTTGGAAAGTGAGATAAGGCTAGGGTCAGACTAACGCATTTTTCACAGCGACCGTCAAAAAGTGCGTCCGAACGCATTGCCTTATTTTTTCACGGAATGCGCTAAAATGGTCATATGATGCGCATTTTTGTGCGTGATTTTTTTACGGATCCACACCAGGAAACTTTGGGTGTCTGGACGTTATGTTGGCCAGACATGAGCAGTGTCTGATGTCTCCAAATCACGCACACACGCCGCTAGTGGATGCAGCGCACTCTGTACGTCCGTACTAGTGGTTCTGCGTTCTCGAAAAAATGCGTTCATTTTCCACTTGCGTTGCGCAGCCGGACTTTCGTGCGACCGTACTTCGTATATTGGCTGTCATTGCCCGTCATTTGCTGCTAGTGCAGCCGTGATTTAAGTGCGCCTAAACGCATGTTAAAAATTCGCTAGTCTGACCCTAGCCTAAATGGGAGAATTTTTCTGGTTTGGCTATTTTGACCTAGAATTTTCCATTCTCCAGTCATTCTCCTGCTCTACACCGCTTTCTGAATAACCCTGACAGGGTTATTCAGAGAAAGGTGAAACTCAGGAGAATGACTGAAGAGAAAATTCTAGGTCGAAATAGCCAAACCAGAAAAATTCTCCCATTTTTCTCACTTTCCAAATCGGCTATTTGGTCTAGAATTTTCCATTCTCCAGTCATTCTCCTGCTTTTCACCGCCAAAAAATCAGTAAACTTTTACTGCGTGTCCGAAAATGGCTCCTCTTTTCATACAGACTGCCGCCCCAAGCAGTTGTTTATGGATAGATTAAAGGAAAAGCATTTACCGTCATTTGAAATGTCATTTTTTGGTTTTTACATATTTCTATACATCCTAGAAATCCGCCACTTCACGGGCAGGTTATGGGGACCTCCTAGGCACGATATTTGAAGGAATTTTTCGTTTTTATTTTTAACCCTTATTTCATGGAAAACTCACTGTCCCTTTAAAAAATGTTTTTTTTAAAAAACTTTTTGTCCTTGTTTCCTGTCCCCCAGGGCACTACCCAGACCCCCATACACTTTTTATGGCAAATATCTAGCATATATGCCCTCTTGGAGGGCACTCTAAAAACCGAATTTTCAGCCCCATTGACTTGTATGGGGTTCGAGTTCGGGTTCAGGTTTCTGATCCGAACATTTGGAAAGTTCGGGTTCGGCTTCGAACCGAACTCGGGCAGTGTTCGGCTCATCCCTAATGCTGTGTACTTGAAGACTGGTCCTTAGGGTTGCCACATTTTCTCCAAGCCAAACCCAAACACTCTAGTGTAAGCCTTGGGTGTCAATTTTTTTTTGTAGCGCATCCATAATTATTATTATTAGTCATCATTTATATAGCGCCAACAGTTTCTGCAGCGCTTTACAATAACCAAAGGGAACGAAATACATATAAACGGACATTGAATGGAAACAAGAGGTGTAGAGGGCCCTGCTCATAGGAGCTTACAGTCTAGGATTGAGGAAGACACGAGGCACGTGGTATGTATGGCATGGCAGACTGCTATGATGGCACACTGGTATGTCACGTCAGACTGTTATTACAGCACACTGGTATTATGGCATGTCAGACTGGTTTTACAGCAAACTGGTATACATGACAGACTGGTATTATGGCACAACGGTATGTATGTCAGACTAATATTATGGCAAACTGGTATGTATGTCAGACTGACAGGGCACACTAACTGGTATGTATGGCAGACTAGTATTATGGCACACTGGGTGGTATGAATGGCAGACTAGTATTATGGCACACTGGGTGGTATGAATGGCATACTAGTATTAGGGCACACTGGCATGTATGTCAGTCTGCTTTTATGGCACACCGGGTGTTATGCATGGCAGACTGGCATTATGGCACACTGGCTGGTATGTATGGCAGACTGGTATTGCACAATGGCATGTATGGCAGGATGGTATTAGGGCACATTGGTTGTTATGTATGGCAGACTAGTATATGCAGGGCTGGCCGAAGACATTGTGCTGCCTGGAGTGAAGGCTGAAATACTGCCCGGCCCCCCACCACCACCACGTAACCCCAAAATACGCCCATGCGACGCGTCCATTGTGTTATATCCTGATATTTATAACTAAGATCCAAATATAACACTAACAGGGTTATCCAAAGAGATTCGAAAAGTCACCGCACGTTCGGTGACTTTTCGTTCTCTTCAATTCGGTTCCTTTTGCCGATTGCATTTCGGTGACCCTGCGGTGTATTCAGCAAACACCACAGGGTCCCCAAATTGCAGGGAAAAGCTGCCGCAAACCTGACGAAAACTAACCGAATGCACGCTGAAAACAAGCAAAAACATCTGGATTAACCTTCGAAAAAGCCGAACAGGAGCCGAATCACACAGAGCCGAAGCAGCTGTGACGTAGAGGAGGCAGTGAATAAATTAGCAAAACCATTTGTATGAATCTGTGAAAGTAAAAAGCTGTTTGCAAAGAAACTACTGAGCGAAAATGTCTGAAATTTTCACAGGAGGTCCAGGGAATGATAATAAAGAGGGCTGTTACAAAAAAAATAAGTAAACTGGAAAAAAAAAAAAAAATCTGAAAAATGCTTAAAGTATCCTAAAAAATCTATAAATAAAGACTTTTTGCTGCAGAATTTTATAATGAACGGTTTATTAGATATTGAATTAAAACGGGAATATTTTTAACATTGAAGCCTATGGGATTCTCCTGAATAAACCTGCCGAATTAAACCACCGAATGGCAGGACATTAGGGGAACCTTACACTGCTGGTTTGTGTTCTCTGAATAGCCGAAGCAGTGCTTTTCATGGGGATTTCACTGCCCTCGAACAGGCACCGTATGTGCAGGCAATTCGCTAGGATTTGGCGAATTGCCTGCTCTCTGGATAGCCGAATGACCAAGAAAGGTAACCGAACGCTGATTTTCAGCGTTCGGTTACCGTTCTCAAGCAATTCGGAGCTCTTTGGATAACCCTGTATGTATATTTTAAATAACTTTATTGCGATAAATACGTTAAACTTGTTTTATGAACCTTTAACTTAAATAGTTTAAATTGTTTTTATTAAACAGCAAAACAAATAGTCATTATTACATTTTTAACACAACAACAATATTGCACTCAAAAATATATTAACTTAAATATTTGCTTCCGTGCCTTCTTGGATGCAAATATAGACACTGCTCCCGTCAGGTCTGTAGTTTGAACTAAATCATTTAAACAGTTTTTACATAGCAAAACAGATTAATTGGCAAACAATGACAAATCAACAGCTTAAACATGCACTTTCCATGCCTTCTTCGATGCAAATGTAGAAACTGCCCCCTTCAGGTCTATAGTTTGGGCTAGTTCTTGCTCAAAAAATGTACGAGCAGGCTGGAGTAGAGGTAACATCACTGCTCTGCGTGGAGAGAGCCCGTGGAGTCATGGGTTCGATCCCAGCCAGCAACCTCTCCAGTAAGTGTCCTTGTGCAAGACACCCAACGGTACATACTCGCCACACAGGACATATTTGAAAATGAGAGAAATTTCAATGTATCCTTCCTGGTAAAATCCTTTCTCAAAAAAAAAAAAATTGGTATTGTGGCCAGGCCCACTAACCTTTCTTGTGGAATGCAAATATGTTTTGACTAGGTATAAAGCCTCTCCGGAGGGCAATCTATTGTTGTAGGGCATATGGCTGCCCAGTGCTCCCAATGATGTGGCTGTTTATCGCAGGTCACATGGATATATATATTGCCCCCAGCTGACATGGGTGTATATTTGCCCCCAGCTCACATGGGTGTATATTTGCCCCCAGCTGACATGGGTGTATATTTGCCCCCAGCTCACATGGGTGTATATTTGCCCCCAGCTCACATGGGTGTATATTTGCCCCCAGCTCACATGGGTGTATATTTGCCCCCAGCTCACATGGGTATAATTGCCCCCAGCTAATAGAAGCTGGATCCACGCGCGGCCTCCAGGAGGACAGGATCCGCGCGTAGCAGCCGGGTAGTGTCACGGTTCCCGGATCTCACCACGCAGTCCTTAAAGCCCAACACTCCACAGAGCCAAAAACTACCAACAGGGTAGCCGTAAAGAAATCCCTAACTGTCTGGTCCTTAAAAATTGGCCAGGTATAGGTATATGTATCAGGAGCTTGGCAAGCCTTCTAAGTGAAGCCTTCAAAGTGAACACTTAGAGGAGATCTTCTGGAGATACTCTGGAGGTAGTCTGAGGTTTGACAGGAGGTAGAAAACCTACAAAAAGGTAAGATTTGCTGGTTTTAAATCTAATCTTTTTATAATGGCAGTCTTGGTCCAGTGTAAGAACTGTCATGCATTTGTTTTTAGATCCAATTTTTGGAGGTTTGGAGTGTGCCTGATATGTAGGCAGTTCTCTTTATTGCAGCAGGAAACTGCCTGTTTGAAGTCTGAGATTTGTAAATTATCTGTTAGACAAACTCAGGCTATGACTGTTACAAAGCCACTGCCACAGAGACCTCCTAGGAGCGGCAGATGGACTACTGTAGGATCTGGTAGACTTAGAGTTGTGGATAGAAGGCATGTCCCACAATCTGTGGCTCTTAATTCTTTTGAGGCACTTTCAGAGTGTAGTGGTAAGACGGATGTAGGCTCAGACACCATAGTTGAGGAACCACCATCCACTATGCCTAAGGTATGCAGGACTGCAACCAAGGACAAAAAGGAAAAGGTGGGACTTGATAGAAGGCAATTGTTTCTGGGTGATTCTATCATAAGAGGTGTTGAGCTGGAGAGTAGTGGTTTGGTGAGAAACATAGAAACATAGAAACATAGAAAAATGTCGGCAGATAAGAACCTTTCGGCCCATCTAGTCTGCCCAATTACATGGATACTTTACCTGGATTTATCTTTTGTTTAGGTTAGCCGTATGCCTATCCCATGCCTGCTTAAATTCAATTACTGTTTTGGCCTCTACCACTTCTACTGGAAGACTGTTCCATGTATCCACCACCCTCTCAGTAAAATAATGCTTCCTGATGTTACTTTTAAACCTTTGCCCCTCTAATCTAAGACTATGTCCTCTTGTTTTGCAATTTTGTTTCCTTTTAAATATACTCCCTTCCTCTACCTTGTGGATTCCCTTTACGTATTTAAATGTTTCTATCATATCTCCTCTGTCTCGTCTTTTTTCCAAGCTGTACATGTTAAGATCATTAAGCCTTTCCTGGTAACTTTTCTCCTTTAAGCCATACACCATTTTAGTAGCCCTTCTCTGAACTCTCTCTAAGATGTCTATATCCTTTTGGAGATACGGTCTCCAGTACTGCACACAGTACTCCAAGTGAGGTCTCACCAGTGCTCTGTACAGTGGCATGAGCACTTCCCTTTTCCTACTGCTAATACCTCTCCCTACACAACCAAGCATTCTGCTAGCATTTCCTGCTGCTCTATTACATTGACTACTTACCCTTAGATCCTCTGAAATAATGACCCCTAAATCCCTTTCCTCAGATGTTGAGGTTAGGACTGTATCAAATATTCTATATTCAGCCCTTGGGTTTTTACGTCCCAGGTGCATTATCTTGCACTTATCCACATTAAAACTCAATTGCCACAACTCCGACCATTTTTTTAGTTTACCTAAATCATTTGTCATTTGGCTGATCCCTCCAGGAACGTCAACCCTGTTGCAAATCTTTGTGTCATCAGCAAAAAGACATACTTTTCCATTAATACCTTCTGCAATATCACTAATAAAAATATTAAAGAGAATGGGTCCAAGTACTGACCCCTGAGGTACCCCACTGGTAACAAGACCTTGCGCCGAATAAACTCCATTTACCACAACCCTCTGTTGTCTGTCACTCAGCCACTGCCTAATCTATTCAACAATATTGGAATCCAAGCTCAAAGATTGCAATTTATTGATAAGCCTTCTATGCGGAACAGTATCAAAAGCCTTACTGAAATCTAAATAAGCAATGTCTACTGCACCACCTGTGTCTATTATTTTTGTTACCCAATCAAAAAAATCAATAAGATTAGTTTGGCATGATCTCCCTGAGGTAAACCCATGTTGTTTCTGATCCTGTAATCTATGTGTTTTTAGATGTTCAACAATCCTTTCCTTTAACATGGTATCCATTAATTTCCCCACTACTGACGTAAGACTAACTGGCCTATAGTTTCCCGATTCCTCCCTACTACCCTTCTTGTAAATGGGCACAACATTTGCTAATTTCCAGTCTTCTGGGACGACTCCCGTTAACAAGGATTGGTTAAATAAATCTCTTAATGGTTTTGCTATTACATCACTGAGCTCTTAATAATTTAGGGTGGATCCCATCAGGCCCCATTGACTTATTTGTCTTTACTTTAGACAGCTGCTGTAGAACCTCCTCCTCTGTAAACTCATATGTAAATGTCTCTTTAGTGTTCTCTCCTAACTGAGGGCCCTTTCCTTCCTTTTCTTCTGCAAAGACTGGCTCTACGAGCAGTAGCCCCAGGAAGACAAGAGACGTATTCTCAATATTGTCAAACAAGCAAAGCAGCAAGGGGAAGTGGACGTTCTAGTCCATCTAGGGACAAATGACTTGGCTAGCAATGAGGTTTCTGAGATTAAGGAAGATTTTTGTGTTCTTGGAGGTGAAATACAGCAGATTGCCTCCACTGTGTCATTCTCTGAAGTTTTGCCTGTGGATAACATTCAAGATAGGCAGATGCGCAATAGGGAATTTAATTTGTGGCTTCGGGAATGGTGTCGGGAGCAAGGATTTGGCTTTGTGTCCCATGATAGCTCTAATTGGAGCAGAAAGGAACTGTATAAAAAAGATGGTTTGCATCTTACTCATAGGGGAACATATGTTCTCAGTGAGAAGTTCAAAGGTTTCACAAAGGAATATTTAAACTAGGAGGGGGGGGACAAAAGGGTAAAAAACAATCTGCCCGATTGTCCCCCAAAACTAAATCGGAGGGTGCAAGAAACATGCGAGGCAAAATATGACAAGCTCAGAGTCGTGTCTATAAATGCTCGCAGTTTAGTCAATAAAATCAATGAACTGGAGGCAATGATGGCAACTGAAAAAGTAGATTTAGTGGCGGTTACTGAGACATGGTTCAGTGAGAAAAATAACTGGGACATAACAATACCGGGGTACTCTTTATATAGAAAAGACAGAGAAGGTAGGAAAGGAGGAGTGGCCCTGTATGTGAAAAACAACATAAAAAGGAACCAAATAAAAGTGAACGAGGTGAACATAGAGTCAGTTTGGGTTACGCTAACATTTGGCAATCATACAGTAGCTCGTGTATGTGTGATCTATAGACCCCCTGGACAAGTAGAAGAGCTAGATAATCTGCTGGTTGAGGAAATAGCCAAAATGGCAATGAAGGGGGAAGTTATTATCATGGGGGACTTTAATCTTCCTGATGTGAACTGGAAAACCAAAATAGCTGGGTGCACCAGGAGTACAAATATTCTAAACTCCTTACTGGGATTATCTCTAACACAAGTAGTTGAGGAGCCGACCCGTAAAGAGGCCATATTGGATTTAATACTCACAAATGGAGGTTTGGTATCGGACGTTGTTGTAGGTGAAAATTTGGGATCGAGTGATCACCAATCAGTATGGTTTAATATAAGAACAGGGATGCAGCCGCACCACACAAAAACAAAAGTTTTAGACTTTAAAAAAACAGATTTTTCTAAAATGAGATTTTGTGTGAAGGAGTCATTATCAGACTGGAGGAGTTTAAAGGGAGTCCAGGAGAAATGGGATTATTTAAAGGAAGCATTATTGAAGGCCACAGGAAATTGCATTCGGCTTGTTAGCAAAAACAAAAAAGGGAAGAAGCCACTGTGGTACTCTGAAGAAGTGGCCAAAATAGTGAAGAACAAAAAGATAGCATTCAATAATTATAAAAAAACTCAGAGTGAAGAAGATAGGCAAACCTATAAAATTAGGCAGAAAGAGGCAAAGCAATTTATAAGAGCCTCCAAAGCGCAATCAGTAAAAAAGGGGGACAAAACATTTTTTAGATACATAAACGAGAAAAGAAAAGTAAAACAAGGATTAGTTAGATTAAAAACAAAGGAAGGAAGGTATGTAGAAGAGGATAAAAGTCTCGCTGACTGCCTCAAAGAATATTTTTGTTCAGTCTTTGCAGAAGGAAAGGTACCTCAGTTAGGAGGAAACACTAGAGAGACATTTACATATGAGTTTACAAAGGAGGAGGTTCTACAGCAGCGGTCTAAAGTAAAGACAAATAAGTCAATAAGTCAACTTGTTACCAGTGGGGTACCTCAGGTGTCAGTACTTGGACCCATTCTCTTTAATATTTTTATTAGTGATATTGCAGAAGGTATTAATGGAAAAGTATGTCTTTTTGCTGATGACACAAAGATTTGCAACAGGGTTGACGTTCCTGGAGGGATCAGCCAAATGACAAATGATTTAGGTAAACTAAAAAAATGGTCGGAGTTGTGGCAATTGAGTTTTAATGTGGATAAGTGCAAGATAATGCACCTGGGACGTAAAAACCCAAGGGCTGAATATAGAATATTTGATACAGTCCTAACCTCAACATCTGAGGAAAGGGATTTAGGGGTCATTATTTCAGAGGATCTAACGGTAAGTAGTCAATGTAATAGAGCAGCAGGAAATGCTAGCAGAATGCTTGGTTGTGTAGGGAGAGGTATTAGCAGTAGAAAAAGGGAAGTGCTCATGCCACTGTACAGAGCACTGGTGAGACCTCACTTGGAGTACTGTGTGCAGTACTGGAGACCGTATCTCCAGAAGGATATAGACATCTTAGAGAGAGTTCAGAGAAGGGCTACTAAAATGGTGTACGGCTTGAAGGAGAAAAGTTACCAGGAAAGGCTTAATGATCTTAACATGTACAGCTTGGAAAAAAGACGAGACAGAGGAGATATGATAGAAACATTTAAATACGTAAAGGGAATCCACAAGGTAGAGGAAGGGAGTATATTTAAACGGAAACAAAGTAGCAAAACAAGAGGACATAGTCTTAGATTAGAGGGGCAAAGGTTTAAAAGTAACATCAGGAAGCATTATTTTACTGAGAGGGTGGTGGATGCATGGAACAGTCTTCCAGTAGAAGTGGTAGAGGCCAAAACAGTAATTGAATTTAAGCAGGCATGGGCTAGGCATAAGTCTATCCTAAACAAAAGATAAACCCAGGTAAAGTATCCAAGTAATTGGGCAGACTAGATGGGCCGAAAGGTTCTTATCAGCCGACATTTTTCTATGTTTCTATGTTTCTATACTAGCTAGACACAGTTAATCAAAGACAATATAGTAGTACAAAACCAGATCAGCAACACGGGGGTAGTCAGACGAGCCAGAATCAGGAATACAGAGTATAGAATAGTCAAATGGAATAGCCGGGTCGATATCAGTGCAGAAGCGTAATAGAAGGAAATAGTCTAGGGCAATGGAAGGAAGAATAGTCAGAAAACAAGCAGAGGTCAATAACAGGTTAAATCACGAGATAATTCAGGTACAAGGAGCTCAGGTATGGATAACCACGATTTGGCACTGCTTAGAAGGAACTGTTGGTTTTTAAAAGTCCTTCACTAGACCGCGCCCCCCTCTCAAACCGCACCTCATGCAGCCACCTCCCGGCCTGTTTCAATTTAAACCGGGCGTTGGTGAGCGAGCAGCATCAGACATGCTGCCGTCAAGCACACCGGAAAGGCTGGAAGCCCCCAACGTTACAGGTAGAGACTGCGCGTGCATCCTGTAGAGCCAGGCGCGCTCGCAGCAGACAGCAATAGGCTGCGTATATTTGCCCCAGCTCACATGGGTATAATTGCCCCCAACTCACATGGGTATAATTGCCCCCAGCTCACATGGGTATAATTGCCCCCTGCTCACATGGGTAGAATTGCCCCCTGCTCACATGGGTAGAATTGCCCCCTGCTCACATGGGTAGAATTGCCCCCTGCTCACATGGGTAGAATTGCCCCCTGCTCACATGGGTAGACTTGCCCCCTGCTCACATGGGTAGACTTGCCCCCTGCTCACATGGGTAGAATTGCCCCCTGCTCACATGGGTAGAATTGCCCCCCTGCTCACATAGGTATATTTGCCCCCCCCCCGCTCACATGGGTATAATTGCCCCCCCCTGCTCACATAGGTATATTTGCCCCCCCGCTCACATGGGTATAATTGCCCCCCCCGCTCACATGGGTATAATTGCCCCCCCCCGCTCACATGGGTATAATTGGCCCCCCCTGCTCACATGGGTATAATTGCCCCAGCTCACATGGGTATAATTGCCCCCTGCTCACATGGGTATAATTGCCCCCAACTCACAGAAGATGGATCCGTGCGCAGCCTCTACCTGTTGACCAACAGAGACCCGATGCACAGCATCGGACAGACGCTGGATGCGCGCGCAGCCTCTAGTCGTCGGCCGTGCGCGCATCCAGGAGAACAGGATGCGCACGCAGCAGCCGGCTGCGAGCGCATCCAGCTCTACAGGATGCGCGCGCAGCCTCTACCCGGCTGCTGCGTGCGCAGCCGACGGCTAGAGGCTGCGTGCGCATCCAGCGTCTGTCCGACGCTGCGCATCGGGTCTCTGTTGGCTGCGCGCGCAGCCAACAGAAACCGGATGTGCGGCGACGGACATTCGGTTTTATAGTTATAGATTAGCTTCAGCTTTGAGAAGCTTCACTCTCCAGTGGCAACAGTTACAGGAATTGTCAGCAGTATGCGCAGAGCAATGAATACATATGGAAAAAGGGCAGCCAAATGGTTTGTACAGATATACTCCAGCACACCCTTTGGAGATAAGCCTGCAGATATGTATTTTGTAAGAGCTTTTAGTTCATCATTGAGATCAATTGAATCAATATCCCTCATGTTGTCATGGGACAAAACTCTTTCCAGTCCTTTGCACTGTTGGAGTAGGTTTTCAGGTACGACTTCCTTGAGTTTGGGAATGTCATAAAGCACCCCAAAGACATTGCTTTGTTCACGGAGCTGCAAGAATCCTTCTTCTAGGGACTGGATAGCACAATCTAGAACTTGGTAAAAAAAAAAATACTTGAATTTCTTGTTTTGGATCCTTGATGCTCTCATCCTCTGTCTCCTAATCAAAATGTGTTTTTCTGTGGCGAGCATGGACTTGTGAAACGGGAAAATTATGATCAATGTGAAGTTCCTCTGCCATCTTCTGTGCGCTCTTCAAAACATTTTCAAATTCCTCATCTGACCGGTAACTTTGTAGAAATGACTTTGTCATGTCACGTTGTTGAACTGCTGCATAAATATCAACACCTGCCCCTTGCAGTCTCTTGCTTGCAGTGTTTACATGGTAAAGTCAGTGCTGTATCTTGGCCTAGGCCGACAAGGCCTAGTCCTAGGGTGGCATTTTCCGTGGAGCAGCAGAAAAAGCACCCCCAGCAGGTTCCTCAAGGCTGCTGGATGCAAGTGCTGTGTGCTGCACTTAATACACCGCCGCCTCTGCTGATACCAACAGGAACAAGCCACGTTTTGCCAGGGGCAGGACTAGCGGGAGATTTCAATTCTGGCTGCAGCCCCAACTTACACATTGATCAAGGAGAAGTGAGTTCTCACGGCCCTCCACGCGTCCACCCACTTCCGGCATTGCTGCCCATCCTGCATCTTGGCTACCTTTAGCGGCACATTCTGGCTCCCTCCCTTGTGTGTGGCTCACGTTTTTATCAGCCGGCGCAGCCCATCCATAACCAGGTACGTGGCACCCTGCCCATCAGGATCCTCTCTGGCTTCTCAGTCCCCCACGGGAGTTACTGGCCTCTCCTCTATCAGGAGCCCTTTCCTAGCACTCCCTGGGATCCTGCCCTGCAAAGAGGTCCCTGCTGCGAGCCAGAGATCACCACGTGGCTCTGTCCCGGTCTCCCTTGCCGTGCTCCATCCTTTTACCTGCTCCTGTGTTGCTTTCTCAATCTAGGGTCCCGGCACCCCTCCTGCGTGCTCTCACACCCGTCAGTGAGCATCGTGGCTCTTGCGACTGCAGCACGTGTCTCTGTCTCCGGGATTCTACTCGGCTCCCGATCTCCCTTCCCCTCCCATATCTGTTTTAAGTGTTTACTAAATGTCCACCAGGTGGCACCAGAGGCCAGGTAGCAAAAAAAAAAATTAAACCTGGTGGAAAAACCTCTTTAAACTGGGTTATTTTTTCTAGGGTTTGAGGGTGTCACAGAGCTCCACATTAATGTGCAGGGTTTGAGGGTGTCACAGAGCTCCGCATTAATGTGCAGGGTTTGAGGGTGTCACAGAGCTCCGCATTAATGTGCAGGGTTTGAGGGTGTCACAGAGCTCCATATTAATGTGCAGGGTTTGAGGGTGTCACAGAGCTCCGCATTAATGAGCAGTGTTTATGAGGGTGTCACAGAGCTCTTCATTAATGTGCAGGGTTTGAGGGTGTCAGAGCTCCGCATTAATGAGCAGTGTTTAGGAGGGTGTCACAGAGCTCCACAGTAATGTAGAGTGTTTATGAGGGTGTCAGAGCTTTACAGTAGCGTGCAGTGTTTATGAGGGTGTCACAGAGCTTTACAGTAATGTGCGTTGTATATGAGGGTGTCACAGAGCTTTACAGTAATGTGCGTTGTATATGAGTAACCAATGAGAGCGGCTGTGACCCAGTATACTTGACATGCATGACTGATCTTTGTAAAAAAACGGTTGAATTTACACAATTTATTATTTTCTCTATTAAAATAATAGATACAGCATTTGAAACCGTATACAAAATATACACGTAGGCACTTGGCATCCACTTTTAATATACAGAGAGGATGAGGCGGAGCTCTAAGGGGAAAACCCCTAAAGAGGAAGGGTGGTGTTTAAACCGGAAGGGGTGTATCAAATTTAAATTAGGGGTGCACAAATTTATTGATGCCTAGGGCCGCACAAAACCTAAATACACCACTGGGTAGAGTACATCATGCCACAACACCAGACCACAAAGAAATTTAAAATTGCAGATATTTCTTGTGATTCCTCTCCCTTCTGTCAGCGTTTTGCCACGAGCTGACCCGGTTAGACCAGCATCTTCCATAACTGCTATTATGGCATTGTAAATTTTTTACTATCTGGGTTTCTAATAGCTTTCACCGCTTCAACACCACTCTCCCATCTCGTGGTGCTTAGTGGCTTCACTGTAATATTTGAATGTCCAAGATGTTGTTTTAGGATTTGCCAATGGTGGGTAGATGCAGAGAAGAATGCATAGATACTTTGAATCACATTGCATGTAGGGATGAGCCGAACACCTGAGTTCGGTTCGCATTCGAACTCAAACTTTTCAAAAGTTCGAATTCGAACTTTTCAAAAGTTCGAACTCGAACACGAACTCAATACAAGTCAATGGGACTCAAAGTTCGATTTTTAGAGTGCCCTCCAAGAGGGCATACAGTTGTGTTCAAAATTATTCAACCCCCAATGCTGTAAAGGGTTTTAGGGAATTTAGTGTACATTTGTAATTGTATTCAGAATGAAATCCTACAAGGACTTTTTAAAGAACCGTATGCAACTAAAATGACATCAATTGGTTTTGTAATACAGTAGTAAATGTTTCTTTTGTGAATTCTTCATTGACACAATTATTCAACCCCTTAAAAACTACCACTCTGAAGAACAGAGGTTCATTCAAGTGTTTTCAATCAGGTATTGAAAACACCTGTGGATGTCACGGAGCAGCAATAAAGCATAATAAGCACCAATTAGGCAGCTTTAAAATGACTGTGATACTCAGCTCCTTCTAGACATTTACTGGTGTGGTTACAAACATGGTGAAGTCAAGAGAATGGTCCAGGAAGACAAGAGAAGAGGTGATTACTCTTCACAGGAAGAGCAATGGCTATAAGAAGATTGCAAAGATGTTAAACATACCAAGAGAGACCATAGGAAGCATCATTCGTAAATTCAAGGCAAAGGGCACTGTTGAAACGCTACCTGGTCGTGGCAGAAAGAAGATGCTGACTTCGACTGCTGTGCGCTACCTGAAGCGTAGAGTGGAGAAAAGTCCCTGTGTGACTGCTGAGGAGCTGAGAAAAGATTTGTCAGATGTGGGTACTGAAGTTTCAGCTCAGACAATACGGCGCACACTGCGTAATGAAGGCCTCCATGCCAGAACTCCCAGGCGCACCCCCTTGCTGTCTCCAAAGAATAAGAAGAGTCGACTGCAGTATGCCAAAAGTCATGTGGACAAACCACAGAAGTTTTGGGATAGTGTTCTGTGGACTGATGAAACAAAATTAGAACTGTTTGGGCCCATGGATCAACGCTATGTTTGGAGGAGGAAGAACAAGGCCTATGAAGAAAAGAACACCTTGCCTACTGTGAAGCATGGCGGGGGGTCAATCATGCTTTGGGGCTGTTTTGCTTCTGCAGGTACAGGGAAGCTTCAGCGTGTGCAAGGTACCATGAATTCTCTTCAGTACCAGGAGATATTGGATGACAATGTGATGCAGTCCGTCACATACCTGAGGCTTGGGAGACGTTGGACCTTTCAACAGGACAATGATCCCAAGCATACCTCCAAGTCCACTAGAGCATGGTTGCAGATTAAAGGCTGGAACATTTTGGAGTGGCCATCGCAGTCACCTGACTTAAATCCGATTGAGAACCTCTGGTGGGACTTAAAGAAAGCAGTTGCAGTGCGCAAGCCTAAGAATGTGACTGAACCGGAGGCTTTTGCCCATGACGAATGGGCGAAGATACCCGTAGATCGCTGCAAGACATTTGTGTCAAGCTATGCTTCATGTTTAAAAGCTGTTAGTACAACATCCTTTTACAGTTATAAGTACTAAGATTGAATGTCACTTGGGGGTTGAATAAAACTGATAATGATGTGAGCACAGAAAAGACATTTGTGGTTATTTCATTATAAATGTTATGTTATATTTGTCTGACCTACACGTGCCTCTTTGATTTAATTGTAAGCAAGATGACTGAATGATGAAAATCAATGTCAAACTGGCCAAAACACTCAATTTCTGTGGGGGTTGAGTAATTTTGAACACAACTGTATATGCTAGACATGTGCACAGCACAAAATTTCGTTTTGAACTAATGGATTAGTCCTAAAATGCAATTTATTTAGTTGCTAAAGAAATTCGTTTTCAGTTCTTTAGTATGAAAACTAATTTCATTCATCCGAAAATCAGTGGATACAATTACTATTGTAGTGGCTCCTCAGAGGGCTGAGATCACTGCTTGTTACAGTATCTCTCACTCTCAGCACAATGTGTCAGGCAAAGCTGTTACAGGAACGGACTGCTGCTCATCACAGCGCTCAGAGTTTCAGTAAAACTAGTAAATAATATTTTTATATATAAGGTTAGAACAATATTATTTCCTTGTTTTACTGAAACTCTGAGCGCTGTTACAGTCAGTTACTGTAACAGCTGAGCCTGATACATTGTACTGAGAGATAATATAACAAGCAGCCGATCTCCACGCTCATAGCCACTGGATTTAAAGGGATAAAAAAGGCTCCTCTCGGTATAATGTATAGAACATCCTCCTGCATTAATTAATTAATACCCCTCTCTGTATAGAACATCCTACTGCATTGGCATGTGGAGGGTGCAGAACTTCGGAATGCAATGCTTATCCAGCACAGGAGAGGGAACTTTTACTTAAACTTTGTATCTCTGTGGGGGCGACACAGGAATATAAAAGCAGGGGAGAGGGAAAATATTAATGTAAATCGGTCTGAAAGCTCAGAGAAGAGATGACTGGTACAAATTTATTTATATAAAAAAATAAAGCACTTTAAATCCAGGGAAAACATTCAAATAAATCACACTGAAGGCTCATAATGACAGAGTAACTGTGAGAGCTGGATAATAAATGTATCAGGCGTAAAAATTTTTTATAACAAGCAGCACTGGGACAGGAGAGGGACTTTATATAAAACGTGTATTATAGATGAGGAATGGGAGATAGTGCTCCTGGATAATATAAAATGTTTCAGACCTAAGCCCCTATTATGCAGAGCGGGAGGGGAGATAACACACGTTTTATAAAGTCCCTCTCTTCTCCCAGCGCTGCTTGTTATAAAGGGGTTTTTACTATCCAGCCCTCCTCTGTCATTAGCTTGCAGTGTGATTTATTTGAATGTTTTCCTTCTCCAGCTGCTTTTATCATCTCGTCTGTCTCATAGACATGCAAGGGTTAAGTAAAGGTTTCCTCTCCTGTTGTGGCTGTCTGTGCTGCGAGTGAGTATTCTGGAGCTCTATCACTGTCAGATTTTCGGGTAGGGGTCGGGAAGGATTACACATACAAACCTTTTCTGTAGCTTTGCGATGTTGCGCTCTTCTTTACTGGTCTCTTTCACTCATCAATGTAATATCACAAAAAGGACTGAAACTAAAATGTAGTGCATTTTATTTTAGTTTCTTTCGTTTTTTGTACTGAGCAGTTTCGTATCTCTTGAGTCACACTAAAACTAAATTATCCCAAAATTCGGACTAAATCGTTTTAGTACTAAAACGAATGCACATGTCTAATATATGCTAGATATTTGCCATAAAAGGTGTATGGGGGTCCGGGTAGTGCCCTGGGGGACAGGAAACAAGGACAAAAAGTAAGAAAAAAAAAGTTTTTAAAAGGGACAGGGAGTTTTCCATGAAATAAGGGTTAAAAATAAAAACCAAAAATTCCTTCAAATATCGTGCCTAGGAGGTCCCCATAACCTGCCTGTGAAGTCGGGGATTTGTCGGATGTATAGAAACATTTAAAAACAAAACAATGACGTTTCAAATGACGGTAAATGCTTTTCCTTTTAATCTATTCATAAACAACTGCTTGGGGTGGCAGCCTGTATGAAAAGACATTTTAGGACGCGCAGAAAAAGTTTAGTGATTTTTTTTTTTTTTTACTAAATTATGGTGAAACATATGCAGGCTTTGGATGAAAGTAACAATAGGTGCTTTAAAATTGTGCCATTTAGAGTCGGCAACAGTGCCGTCACACCGTAACCCCTCTGTAGTATTGTTGTGGAAGAGTGCAGGGTTGGACCCTGCGGTCCAATTTTTAAATTATATGAATCTGGTAAAGACGTCAGTGCAGCCAAATATTGTGTCTTTCATGGCAGCAAGTGCCTTCACACCGTAACCCCTTTGTGGTATTGTGGAAGAGTTCAGTGCTGGAGGTTTTGTGAATGCAGAAGACAATTACCTACCAGTACCTGGAAAGGTGTTACACAAGTGTCGCTTTAGAGCATCCAAGTTTTTTCATTCTGTGCTCCCTCTGTGCGGGCAGGATGAGCTCTGCAACTTTACCCTTGTATCGTGGATCAAGAAGGGTTGCCAACCAGTAATGATCCCTCTCCTTGATAGCACGAATCCTGGGGTCCTTTAGCAGGCTTTGCAGGATAAGAGAGCCCATGCAGCGTAGGTTGGAGGTGGCATTAGCTTCCGAGTCTTCCTGGTCATTGAGGATGACCCCATCGTGCACTTTCTCCTCCCAGCCACGTACTAGTCCTTGTGTTTCTGGGCACACAAAACCCTCCCTTGAGGAATCCCCACCTTCAATGCCCCCACTACTTAAATATTCCTCCTCCTCATCCTCCTCCTGTCTGATTTGAGGACCCGCTGGAATGCTGTCTGCGGAAAGACTGGGGCCTTCAGAGCTAGGGAAGGCCTCCTCTTCCTCCTGCTGCTCTGCCTCTAGAGCCACATCTATAATTCCCCGCAGAGTGCGCTCCAGCAGGAACACTAAAGGAATTGTGTCACTGATGCATGCACTGTCCCTGCTCACCAACCTCGTTGCCTCCTCAAATGGTGACAGTACAGTGCATGCATCCTTGATCATCAGCCACTGCGGGGGGGAACCAGCAAGTTGACCTGAACCTGTCCTTGTGCCATACTCACACAGGTACTTGTTGATGGCCCTCTGCTGCTTGTGCAGATGCTGCAGCATTGCCAATGTCGAGTTCCACCTGGTGGGCCTCTGTCACAGATCAGGCGGTTTGTGGGAAGGTGGAATTCTCTTTGATTTTCTGCCAGGCAGATGATTGATGATGATCTTCCTCCATGCTTGCTGGACCATGTGTCTAAAGTCACATGCACCTTGCTGCTGACTGCCTTTCCCAATGACTCAATAACATTGTCTTCCACGTGCTGGTATAGTGCTGGAATGGTCTTCCGTGAAAAGTAATAGCGTTTTGAAACATGCCACTGTGGTACAGCACACTCAGCAAATTCACGGAAGGGAGCAGAGTCTACCAGCTGGAAAGGCAGCAGCTGCAATGCGAGTAATTTTGATAAACTGGCATTTAGACGCTGTGCTTGGGGATGGTTGAGACTATATTTTTTCTTATGCTGCAGCAGCTGGGGCAACGTAGTCTGACTGCGTAAATCTTCAACTGATGGGATGCTGTCACATTGTGAGGTATGACCTGGTACATCCATTACTGTAGCATCATCCCTGTCAGTGGAGGTTGTAGGCAATGACATGGCAGGACATACAGTGGGGGTAGAGACAGATGAGGAGGAGGACCTACGCAAAGTTTTGCGCCAACGGGATGCGTGGCAGATGGTCATATGTCGCCTCAAGCACGTGGTACTCAAGCATCCGGTGTCTTTCCCACTCTTGAGCCTCATCTGACATAGATTACAAATAGCAATGGTGGGGTCTGCTGCACATTCCTTAAAGAACTCCCAGACAGCAGAGTTCCTGGATGTGTGCTTTGAGACAACAGCGCTCTGCACCTGAGCAGCTCTGACATCTGATGCCTTGGACTGGCTAATGCTACGGTTGGTCATAGAGGATCTTCCTCTTCCTCTCCTCCCAACTTGGCAGTATGCTGCAGCTGCTGGGACAACATGAGTGCCAGTTATTTGTGTGTCATCACTGGCACCCCCTTCCTCTAGGTTGATTTATACTCTTTTCCTCAACCTCAGAGATTGAATCAGAGCACTGTAGTTGCTGCGCATCCTCAAGTGGCATGTCACTGTCATTGGAGTCAAACAATTCCGCTGACTCCTCTGTGTGTGATAGTGAGGCTACGGCAGGAGTAGCTGTGGACATGGAGGCTGCATTAGATGATTTGGCAGCTAAGGTGGACTGTAAACCACTACAAGCCTGGCTGGCAGAGGACTGGGAGGATGAGGATGGCCTGGTTAGCCATCCACCAAATCCTCTGTATGTTGCTGCTGCTTAGGACAAGCGTGCCCCTGCAGAGGATGCACCACGTCCACCATGACCAGAGGCACAGCCTCCCGACACAGAGCCTGCTTGCCCTCTTATCTGTGTCTGGGAGCGTCTGCCTGTCCTTTTTGGTCTTTCTGACATGGTGAGTGATATATAGATTAAAGATATACAGGACTCCGTGAGACACCCTGATAGCTGGCAGCCAGTGACAAGACACAGATTAAAATTCCCAGAAACCACCTATAAATCAATGAGACCCCCTGATAGCTGGCAAAAGTGACAAGACAAAGATTACAATTCCCAGATATCTGCTACAAGTCTGTGAGACCCCCTGATGGGTGACAGTGACAAGACAGATTACAATTCCCAGATATCTGATAGAAGTGAGACCCCCCCCCCCCCAATGGCTGCTGGCAGTGAGAACACACAGATTACAACAATTCCCAGATATTTTGTAGAAATGAGACCCCCACAATAGCTGCTGGCACTGAGAAGACACTAACAGAACAATCTCCTCTCAAAAAACACATGCTGAAAGCCTTCTATAGTGTGCTGCGAGACTTAGCTCTGTGAATCCATGATTGGGCAAAATTTGCCCAATCAGGACTGTGAGCCTTGATTGGCATAGTCTTGCACCTGACCTGTGGTGTGGTAAAGATTAGTGAGGCAGGGGTCCAAAATTCCCTGCAGTGCTCTTCGCTACAGTGAGGTGGTTTAGGTTTTTGATGGTACAATCCATTGTTACATCACCCATCACCTCCACAGTTGTTTGACATGAGAAATGTGATGGTTAGTTAGTGCAACATCATTGTTTACTTTATAATTGAAAAGTTAAAAATATTACTGTTGGAAAGAAAAACAAAAAGTAAATATTTATTATTTTACTTATTTTTACTAAAAACCTGGTCACGTTTGGTATCATTGGAAAGGCCATGCTCTGACCTTTCCAGTGATACTTGACCCCGTTGCTGCTATGGAGTTGGAGATATACAGGGTTATTCAGAGAGCGTGAAAAGCAGGAGAATGACTGGAGAATGGCTGGAGAATGAAAAATTCTAGGTCAAAATAGCCAAACCAGAAAAATTCTCCCCTTTCATCTCACTTTCCGAATCAGCTATTTTGACCTACAATTTTTCATTCTCCAGTCATTCTCCTGCTTTACACGCTCTCTGAATAACCCTGATAGTGGTCCAAATGCAGACATAGTTATCCTTTCTCTGGGCCTATTCTGAGGCATGGGCATGTTAATCCGGCCCTGCCTCTATGTGAATGTTGTCCTCCTTTAGCGGTCCTAATGCTTTCAGGTTTGTTGTATCATATTGTCTTGAGATGCACCCGCACTGAAAACGTAGTTAAGGTTGAATGGTTAAGGTTGTGTATTTTGTATGAAAAGGGCTGACAACCCTTGGGCAAGCACCCTTCCCTGTCATAACCTTGATCTCCAGGGAGCTTCAGAAATTACTGGGTCCTCAACAAGTAAGTTTATCCCATAAGAGCAGTCATTAGGTTAGTATGATAGGACCTGCCAAGGGTGGAGTACATTGTCGCTGTTGGCAGGCTTACGCAATCCATGGCCATCCATTGCAAACTAAACTTCCACCATTTTTCAACAGAGCTCAACATTAAAGGCTTAAGAACTATAGTGCTTTTGAAGGGGATAAGAATTGTTTGTAGGCATTTAAAGGGTTAAACCTGGTGAAATCTCCTGTTTAAATGAATTTAGCTGCTGTTGTGGTTTCTTCTGTACTGTTTGAACATGTTGTTTGGTGTGCGCTCTTTCTGGTTTGTTATATATGTCAGGTCCAGAAATATTGGGACATTGACACAATTCTAACATCTTTGGCTCTATACAACACCACAATGGAGTTAGAATGAAACCAACACAATGTGCTTTAACTGCAGACTGTCAGCTTTAATTTGAGGGTATGTACACCCAACTCAGGTGAACGGTGTAGGACTTACAGCAGTTTGCAGATGTGCCTCCCACTTGCTAAGGGACCAAAGGTAATGGGACAATTGGCTTCTCAGCTGTTCCATGGCCAGGTGTGTGATATTTCCTCATTACCCCAATTACAATGTGCAGATAAAAGGCCCAGAGTTCATTTCAAGTGTGCTATTTGCATTTGGAATCTGTTGCTGTCAACTCTCAAGATGAGATCAAGAGCTGTCACTATCAGTAAAGCAAGCCATCGTTAGGCTGAAGAAACCACACAAACCCATCAGAGAGATAGCAAGAACATTAGGTGTGGCCAAAACAACTGTTTGGAACATTCTCAAAAAGAAGGAACGCACCGGTGAGCTCAGCAACACCAAAAGACCCGGGAGACCACTGAAAACAACTGTGGTGGATGACCGAAGAATTCTTTCCCTGGTGAAGAAAACACCCTTCACAACAGTTGGCCAGATCAAGAACACTCTCCAGGAGGTAGGTGTATGTGTGTCAAAGTCAACAATCAAGAGAAGACTTCACCAGAGTACAGAGGATTGTGGTGAATACAGAGGGTTCACCACAAGATGTAAACCATTGGTGAGCCTCAAAAACAGGAAGGCCAGATTAGAGTTTGCCAAACAACACCTAACAAAGCCTTCACAGTTCTGGAACAAGATCCTATGGACAGATGAGACCAAGATCAACTTGTACCAGAGTGATGGGAAGAGAAGAGTATGGAGAAGGAAAGGAACTGCTCATGATCCAAAGCAGTTCACCTCATCAGTGAAGCATGGTGGTGGTAGTGTCATGGCGTGGGCATATATGGCTGCCAATGGAACTGGTTCTCTTGTATTTATTGGTGATGTGACTTCTGACATAAGCAGCAGGATGAATTCTGAAGTGTTTCGGGCAATATTATCTGCTCCCATTCAGCCAAATGCTGCAGAACTCATTGGACGGCGCTTCACAGTGCAGATGGACAATGACTCAAAGCATACTGCAAAAGCAACCAAAGAGTTTTTGAAGGGACAGAAGTGGAATGTTATGCAATGGCCAAGTCAATCACCTGACCTGAATCCCATTGAGCATGCATTTCACTTGCTGAAGACAAAACTGAAGGGAAAATGCCCCAAGAACAAGCAGGAACTGAAGACAGTTGCAGTAGAGGCCTGGCAGAGCATCACCAGGGATGAAACCCAGCGTCTGGTGATGTCTATGCGTTCCAGACTTCAGGCTGTGATTGACTGCAAAGGATTTGCAACCAAGTATTAAGAAGGGAAAGTTTGATTTATGATTATTATTCTGTCCCATTACCTCTGGTCCCTTTAACAGCAGTTTGCAGATGTGCCCCCCACTTGTAAGTCCTACACCGTTCACCTGAATTGGATGTACATACCCTCAAATTAAAGTTGACAGTCTGCAGTTAAAGCACTTTGTGTTTGTTTCATTCCAACTCCATTGTGGTGGTGTATAGAGCCAAAGATGTTAGAATTGTGTCAATGTCCCAATATTTCTGGACCTGACTGTATATGTTGTGGTGGAGGATAAAAAGCCTCCATGCTATAATTAGTTATGTTTATTATTGCAGAAGCCACTTGCACATCACAGCAATTCAAAGAATTGCATCACAGAGCTCCTGTGCCACATTCCCCATATGCAGCAAGGAATTCTGGGTAGGATATGCAAATGACCTATGTCTCACTTTTAACTTTTATGCATCCTGGGTCTGTTATTACACAACCCTAAAACCAATGCTATACTAGGATATATATATATATATATATCCATATATATATATATATATATATTCCACTGCATACAGCACTCTCCATATTACCGTTCATTGCCCGGTGCAATCCAGCTGAAGTATATAGAATTAGGCAATAGAGGATGCACTCACGGTCTTCCAAACAAATATAAAGAATTTATTTTACAAAACTCACATGGACATCAACGTTTCGGCTCGCAGAGCCTTTTTCAAGATAAACAAACAACACCAAATAACACATTTTTATACTAACAAACCAATGAATGAATTAACTCCCCAATCTGTCAGAAATCTCACTAATGAGTTGCCCCACCCCATCCTGAATCAACAAGATTACGGGCGGGGGCCAACAACACCTTGATAATGGGACTGAATACTAAGAAAAAAATATATAACAATACAGAGATACAAAAATACAACAATACAAAAAAGTTAAAAGCAAAAGATGAATGACTGAATATTATAACTAATATTGCAATGAAACAAAAATCTTCTTACACCAACTGACCCAAAAAATATGAACCTCTAAATGTAAAGTCAGTGATTTAACGGGGAGATAAAAAAGATGTAAAGGAAATATATTCGTTCAAACCTCTAGGTGAAACTGTATCTAGTTTCATTGTCCAGAACGCTTCTCTTTGCAACAATAATTGAGACCGATTACCTCCACGTTTTAAAGGTGGTATATGGTCTATAGCCTTAAATTTGAGTGTAGGTAACCTATGCTGTAAAGCCAAAAAAATGTTTTGCCACAGGCTTATCTGTAGACCCATCTCTAAAGGCAGTGGTAATATTAGACCTGTGGCCTCGGATCCTATCTCTAAGGGGTCGGTCGGTTTTTCCAACATAAAAGCGTCCGCAAGGACATGTAATTAAATACACCACAAACTCTGTGGTGCAAGTAATATGATGACGAATGGAAAAGATTTTTCCTGACCTAGGATGTGAAAAAGTTGAGCCAGGCTGCATATGGCTACACGTTACACAACTTGTGCATCTGAAGCAACCATGCCGAAGAGAGATAGAACTAGATGAATATGATTTAATTGGGTCTGTCTTGACCAACCAGTCACGAAGACTTCTGGACCTCCTATAACTTATTACAGGAGTGTTATGAAATTTAGAGGGCAAAGTACTATCGTATTTAAACATTTCCCATTGTCGATGTATATTTTGTGTGATTTTATGACTATAGGAATGATATGTCATAGGAAGGTACATCTTACTATTGGCCAAAGGATTTTCTATTTTCTTGGATGAAATTTTTTCACAAGCCTTCACAAAGGCTTGCTGAAGAACGTTGTCAGAATAACCTCTCTGTTTAAACCTATTATAGGTATCGGCTAATTGCAAAGTACAGCGTTCCTCATCACTATTGTTTCTTAATGTACGTAGGAATTGGGACACTGGCAAAGACTATCTGCGCTTAAAATAGTGTTCCTGGCTGTTTCTTTTCGATGTAATGTGTAACCTAAACGGTCACCTGCTCGAAACACTAACACGTCTAAGAAGACAATCTCCTGTGTGGAAATAATAGATGTCAACTTAATTGTAGAGGACAATGAATTGATTTGTTCAACCATTTGCATTAAGGTTACCTCCGTATTATTCCACACTAAAAAGATGTCATCCACAAATCTGCAGTAAAATAATAATTTTTCAGAAAAAGGTGAAAGAATATGAAAATTTTCAAATACATACATAAAGATATTGGCGTAGGATGGAGCCATCGGGGCCCCCATCGCCGTGCCAGCTGTCTGCATGTAGAACTGTTTTTCAAATCGAAAAAAATTATTTTCCAATGTACATCTCAACAACTCCAATAAATATTCAATAGGTGGACCTCGATACACATCAGATTCCATCAAAACCTTGCGCATAGCAGAAATACCTTCAACATTGGGAATACAAGTGCATAGATTTTTTACATCTAATGTCGCTAATATAACTGGATTGGGCGGTAGGGTAACCTGAGAGATCATCTGTAAAAAATGACTAGTATCTTTCAAACATGTAGAAAGTGACAAAACAGTGGATTTACAATAATAGTCATTGCCTAATTCTATATATATATATATTATATATAATTAGTGATGAAGGCGCTGAATGCAAGGTTCGTTGGTCCCTCTTTCTTTTATTCCATCATAAAAGCGGCAGGGTAAAGCAGCAAATCAAATAAACAAAACCTCAAATAAACAAAACATCAAACGCCTACTCCGTCTAACTAAACATAGGATACACTCTCTAAATATATTGGGCAGCTAGGCCGCTTGCCAACAAATGAACAGTACTTCCCTTCAAGTTCAGGAGTTCCTCTCTTTTCGCTGCAGCCAGCACAGACTAGGGGCGTCGTAACGTGGGGCGGGGGGTGCGGCCCGCAACAGGTGACACCCGCCTTTAGGGTGACACCGTCACCCTAAGGGCGGGTGTCTCACCGTGTGCCACGTGTTCGCTCCCTGCGAGCGTCCGAAGCTATGCAGGTTCGGCGCTCGCATGGGGGAAACACGTCACCAGCCGATCGCGGCTGGTCACGTGTCTCCCCAAGGCGAGCGCCCAAGCTGCACACCACCGGACGCTCAGAGGGAGCGAACACGCGGCGCAGGTGGTGAGCTGGGCCCGGGGGCATTATCCATGAGCTGCTGGGGCATATCCATGAGCTGCTGGCAGGGCCGGCCCGACAATGGTGCAGAGCGGAGCAGCGGCACAAGGCAGCAGAAATTCGGGGGCGGCAAGTTTCAACCCCCGGTGCCGCTATTGCGCTCTGCACTATTTTTTGTTCGCGGCGGCAGATCGTGCGGCCGCCGCGCTTGTTCCTTCAACGAGCGGCAGCCGCATGAGTATCTGCCGCTCACCTTAGATCCATCCTCCAGCCTGCCGCGATCGAGATCACGGCAGGCTGGAGGGTGGATCCCAGGCGACTGAGGCGAGCGGCAGATACTCACGAGGCTGCCGCTCATTGAACATAGGAACGCGGCGGCTGCAGGATCTGCCCGCCGGAGGGGCCAGCAGAGGTAAGCCTGGGGCTGGGGGCAAATATATCCGTGAGTGGGGAGCTGGCCTGGGGCTGGGGGCAAATATATCCTTGAGCTAGCTGGCCTGGGGCTGGGGGCAAATATATCCTTGAGCTAGCTGGCCTGGGGCAGGGGGCAAATATATCCTTGAGCTAGCTGGCCTGGGGCAAATATATCCATGAGCTGGCCTGGGGCTGGGGCAAATATATCCTTGAGCTAGCTGGCCTGGGGCAGGGGGCAAATATATCCTTGAGCTAGCTGGCCTGGGGCAAATATATCCATGAGCTGGCCTGGGGCTGGGGCAAATATATCCATGAGCTGGCCTGGGGCTGGGGCAAATATATCCATGAGCTAGCTGGCCTGGGGGCAAATATATCCGTGAGCTGGCCTGGGGCTGGGGCAAATATATCCATGAGCTGGCCTGGGGGCAAATATATCTGAGCTAGCTGGCCTGGGGCAAATATATCCATGAGCTAGCTGGCCTGGGGGCAAATATATCCATGAGCTAGCTAGCCTGGGGGCAAATATATCCATGAGCTAGCTAGCCTGGGGGCAAATATATCCTTGAGCTAGCTGGCCTGGGGCAAATATATCCATGAGCTGGCCTGGGGCTGGGGCAAATATATCCATGAGCTGGCCTGGGGCTGGGGCAAATATATCCATGAGCTAGCTGGCCTGGGGGCAAATATATCCGTGAGCTGGCCTGGGGCTGGGGGCAAATATATCCATGAGCTGGCCTGGGGGCAAATATATCTGAGCTAGCTGGCCTGGGGGCAAATATATCCATGAGCTAGCTGGCCTGGGGCAAATATATGCATGAGCTACCTGGCCTGGGGGCAAATATATCCATGAGCTACCTGGCCTGGGGGCAAATATATCCATGAGCTAGCTGGCCTGGGGGCAAATATATCCATGAGCTAGCTGGCCTGGGGGCAAATATATCCATGAGCTAGCTGGCCTGGGGGCAAATATATCCATGAGCTAGCTGGCCTGGGGGCAATATATCCATGAGCTAGCTGGCCTGGGGGCAATATATCCATGAGCTAGCTGGCCTGGGGGCAAATATATCCATGAGCTAGCTGGCCTGGGGGCAAATATATCCATGAGCTAGCTGGTCTGGGGGCAAATATATCCATGAGCTAGAAGGCCTGGGGGCAAATATATCCAGGAGATAGCTGGCCTGGGGGCAAATATATCCAGGAGCTAGCTAGCCTGGGGGCAAATATATCCAGGAGCTAGCTGGCCTGGGGGCAAATATATCCAGGAGCTAGCTGGCCTGGGGGAAAATATATCCAGGAGCTAGCTGGCCTGGGGGAAAATATATCCAGGAGCTAGCTGGCCTGGGGGCAAATATATCCAGGAGCTAGCTGGCCTGGGGGCAAATATATCCAGGAGCTAGCTGGCCTCGGGGCAAATATATCCATGAGCTAGCTGGCCTGGGGCAAATATATCCATGAGCTAGCTGGCCTCGGGGCAAATATATCCATGAGCTAGCTGGCCTGGGGCAAATATATCCATGTGTGAGCTGGGGCAATATACCCATGTGTGGGCACTGCTGGGTATGTGACACTGGGTTTGTGACGCTTGGCACTGCTGGGTATGTGATGCTGGGCATGTGACGCTGGGCTCTGCTGGGCATGTGAAGCTGGGCACTGCTGGGCATGTGAAGCTGCGCAGTGCTGGGCATGTCATGCTGGGCACTGCTGGGCATGTCATGCTGGGCACTGCTGGGCATGTCATGCTGGGCACCGCTGGGCATGTGAAGCTGGGCACCGCTGGGCATGTGAAGCTGGGCACCGCTGGGTATGTGATGCTGGGCTCTACTGGGCTGTGCTGGGTATGTGATGCTGGGCACTGCTGGGTATGTGATGCTGGGTATGTGATGCTGGGCATGTGAAGCTGGGCTCAGTTATATACACCTCACATTACTGTATTACAGAGCTCCACAGCAAGAAAATTCTAATGTACGGTGTGTAGGAGTGTTTGAATTTTATTGCTGTGGCACACTGTGATACGCTCATACACGCTGCATGTTTGTTTTTTGGGGGGGCAGCATTTCATCCTTCGCTCCAGGCAGCACAATGTCTTGGGCCGGCCCAGGATGCTGGGGCATATCCATGGGCTGCTGGGGCATATCCATGAGCTGCTGGGGCATATCCATGAGCTGCTGGGGCATATCCATGAGCTGGAGCAGTGTCCATGAGCTGGGGCAGTATCCATGAGCTGGGGGCATTATCCATGAGCTGGGGGCATTATCCATGAGCTGGGGGCATTATCCATGAGCTGGGGACATTATCCATGAGCTGGGGCATTATCCATGAGCTGGGGCATTATCCATGAGCTGGGGCAATATCAATGAGAGGAGCTGGGGGCATAGCCATGAGAGGAGCTGGGGGCATAGCCATGAGAGGAGCTGGGGGCATAGCCATGAGAGGAGCTGGGGGCATAGCCATGAGAGGAGCTGGGGGCATAGCCATGAGAGGAGCTGGGGCAAAATCCATGAGAGGAGCTGGGGCATTATATCCATGAGAGGAGCTGGGGCATTATATCCATGAGAGGAGCTGGGGCATTATATCCATGAGAGGAGCTGGGGCATTATATCCATGAGGAGCTGGGGCATTATATCCATGAGGAGCTGGGGCATTATATCCATGAGAGGAGCTGGGGCATTATATCCATGAGAGCTGCTGGGGGCAGTATCCATGTGTGCTTGGGGCAGTATCCATGAGCTGGGGCAGTGTCCATGAGCTGGAGCAGTGTCCATGAGCTGGAGCAGTGTCCATGAGCTGGGGCAGTGTCCATGAGCTGGGGCAGTGTCCATGAGCTGGGGCAGTATCCATGTGTGCTGGGGGCAGTATCCATGTGTGCTGGGGGCAGTATTCATGTGTGAGCTGGTCTGGGGCAATATATCCATGTGTGAGCTGGTCTGGGGCAATATATCCATATGTGAGCTGAGGCGCAATATATGCATATGTGAGCTGGGGGCAATATATATCCATGGGTGAGCTGCTGGGGGCAATATATATCCCTGTGTGCTTTCACTGCCTTCGAACAGGCATTGTACTTGCTGGCAGTTGGCAAAAATTTGTGTGAGCATATGAGAGAGCCAATTACAAGCTTCAGGCCAGTTGAAAAGTGCATATTTGTTATATATGTCACTGTTATATATTTGTTATATATGTCAGGTCCAGAAATATTGGGACATCGACACAATTCTAACATCTTTGGCTCTATACACCACCACAATGGAGTTGGAATGAAACCAACACAATGTGCTTTAACTGCAGACTGTCAGCTTTAATTTGAGGGTATGTACATCCAACTCAGGTGAACGGTGTAGGACTTACAGCAGTTTGCAGATGTGCCTCCCACTTGTTAAGGGACCAAAGGTAATGGGACAACTGGCTTCTCAGCTGTTCCATGGCCAGGTGTGTGATATTCCCTCATTACCCCAATTACAATGTGCAGATAAAAGGCCCAGAGTTCATTTCAAGTGTGCTATTTTGCATTTGGAATCTGTTGCTGTCAACTCTCAAGATGAGATCCAAAGAGCTGTCACTATCAGTGAAGCAAGCCATCGTTAGGCTGAAGAAACCACACAAACCCATCAGAGATAGCAAGAACATTAGGTGTGGCCAAAACAACTGTTTGGAACATTCTCAAAAAGAAGGAACGCACCGGTGAGCTCAGCAACACCAAAAGACCCGGGAGACCACTGAAAACAACTGTGGTGGATGACCGAAGAATTCTTTCCCTGGTGAAGTAAACACCCTTCACAACAGTTAGCCAGATCAAGAACACTCTCCAGGAGGTAGGTGTATGTGTGTCAAAGTCAACAATCAAGAGAAGACTTCACCAGAGTACAGAGGATTGTGGTGAATACAGAGGGTTCACCACAAGATGTAAACCATTGGTGAGCCTCAAAAACAGGAAGGCCAGATTAGAGTTTGCCAAACAACACCTAACAAAGCCTTCACAGTTCTGGAACAAGATCCTATGGACAGATGAGACCAAGATCAACTTGTACCAGAGTGATGGGAAGAGAAGAGTATGGAGATGGAAAGGAACTGCTCATGATCCTAAGCATACCACCTCATCAGTGAAGCATGGTGGTGGTAGTGTCATGGCGTGGCTTCGAACAGGCATCGTACTTGCTGGCAGTTGGCAAAAATTTGTGTGAGCATATGAGAGAGCTCCACAGCAATAAACCTCACAGTAATGTGGGCTGTGTGTATGAGCATTCAGTGTTATATGGGAGTACTGATTTAGGAGTAAGAGTAGTTAAAAAAAATCCGGAAAACTCGGGGGGTGACACCATAAGTTACTGCACCGGGTGACACCAACCCTAGTGACGCCACTGGCACAGACTGTTCACAAAAAGTGTCTCTCTGCTGGAACCACACACACACATACACTGATATGGGCAGGGCAGTCTTAATTAGGCACTGTTTCAGAATTAACCCTTTAGGCTGGGGTCAGACGAACGTAGTGCGAACGCGCATGCAGCCGCACTTTATTACGGCTGTAGTAGCAGAAAATGACGGGCAATATACGAAGTACGGCCGCACAAAAGTTCGGCCGCGCAACGCAAACGGCAAAGGAACGCATTTTTTCGAGAACGTAGAACCGCTAGTACGGACGTACAGAGTGCGCTGTGTCCGTTAGCGGCGTGTGTGCGTGATTAGGAGACGTCAGACGCTGCACATGTCCGGCCAACATCACGTCCATTTGTTTTTAATAGCTCACGGCTAAATCACGGCTGAAATCGCGCATCGTATGACTGCTATCGCGTCTTCCGTGAAAAAGTGCGTTCGGACGCAGCGATGCACTTTCTGACGGTAGACGTGAAAAATGTGTTCGTCTGACCCTAGCCTTAGTGGGAAAATGGCATTCTCCAGACGCCTAATATACCTGTGTTCTACAACCCTGCCCCTCACACTGTCACATATATACAGTGATAGATCTATCTATCTCCTTCTATCTATCTCCTTCTATCTATCTCCTTCTATCTATCTCCTTCTATCTATCTATCTATCTGTGTTTATTATTGCAAAAACCACTTGCACATCGCAGCAATTCGATGAATTGCATCCCAGAGCTCCTGTGCCACATTCCCCATATGCAGCAAGGAATTCTGGGTCGAATATTCAAATGACATCTGTCTCACTTTTTTGCATCCTGGATCTGTTATTACACAGAACCCTAAAATCAATGCTGTGCCACACTGTGGCTTTCTAGCAGAGATAAGGTTATGCAACTGGTCAAAGCCACTCCTAGGACAGCGCTGTTTCAGGTTTGTTGGACCCTCATCAGCTAGGAGCTAGGCATGATGATCAGTTGCAGTGGGTGCTTGGGACCCGTACAACTGTTTGAGATTGATTGATATATATATATATGTCAATCACTCTGTTTCCCTCTTTCTTGAAAATGATTTGCTAATCTAGATAATCATTCCTCTATTGTTTTATCCCTTTGATTATTATGATAGAATATAGAGTCAAACATAAGAGAAAATATTGAGGTATAGTATCTTGATTGTAGCATTGCTGTATATGGATTATGGTCATAGACTTCTCTAGGAGGGTGGGGGGGGGCAATTGCCCCCCCTAGTTACCTCACTAATTGCTCTTCTAATGTCTCCATCGGTGGAATCTCACCTCCTTTTCTGCCACTGTTGGTTTCCCCAAAGCTTTTCCATTAGTATCCTATGAAATCGATGCCACCTCCTAGTTTGTATCTGAAAAGAATGGGATTAAAAATGGCACCGAATAAAAAAAGATGCTCCACTTTGGATGCTTCCAAATTCAGGATTAGGATTAACCCAAACCCTAAAGCTAATAGTAACCATAAGCCTGTCAGGGTGGCACCCGTCATGAGCCATGGTGAGATCCAAAAATAAAAATAAACCCTAAGCACGGGGGATACAGCAGGAGACATTGTGTAAACAGTTAAATAAAGACAAGGCAGAACACAAAATAAGTAAACCAAGGCCCATTAATAGGCGAGGCTGAAGGTCTCAGGATTTCTGGAGCACTGGCTGGAGCACGGCACAGCAAGGCTGTGGATGATGGGCTCCATAGTGCTAGATGGTAATCATCAGGTCTCTGGACACTAGTACATAGGTGGAGCACAGCAGGACAAGGGCACAGGAAACGGTACTCCCTTAACTAGCTAGCTAGTTCGCTAGCTCCAACAGGTAGCAGCCAGGTGAGTATCAGCCAGCAGCTCAAACCCCAGAATGGAATACAGTCCATGCACCTGAGAGGGGCAAGAACCAGCCGGGATCAAGGCAAATGCTGGAACAACTAGCCCTTCAGTGGGCTCCAGGGCTGGAAGCATGACAAAGACTAAACCTTAAAATATGACTATCGTGACAAACGTTTTTTTAAAAAAAAAAATTAAAACAATTTAATAAACGCAGTTTTTATTGCTTGTCTCTGAATTTAACAAGCTCCAATTTTGGAGCAATCAATAATGTCCTTAGAAATAGAAATAGAAATATAGAAAGAGCAAACCCTAGAGGAGGGATGGCAAATCTTTTTGAGCCTGAGTGCCCAAACTGGATCGCTGAACCAACCTTCAATTAGACCTGAATACTGATTTATTTTAGAAAAAACACTACATACGACTGTCTGAACTAGGAATTATGTGCTTAAGTCTTAAAAGAAAAATACAGTATAAGAGGGATATATTGCCCCCAGCTCACACGTGAATATATTTCCCCAGCTCACACGTGGATATACTCCCCCCAGCTCACATGTGGATATACTGCCCCCACTGCACACGTGGATATATTGCTCCAGCTCACAAGTGAATATATTGCCCCCAGCACACACGTGGATATATTTGCCTCCATAGTTCACACGTGGATCTATTTGCCCCCAACTCCCACATGGATGTATGTGCCCTAGCTCCCACATGGATATATTTTGGCCCCAGCTCCCACATGGATACATTTTGGTCCCAGCTCACACATGGTTATATATATATATATATATATATATATATATATGGATCTGGCCCAGCTCACATGGATATATATATATGGATCTGGCCCAGCTCACATGGATATATATATCTGCCCCAGCTTATAATATATATATATATATTGGCCCCAGCTCACATGGATATATATATATATATATATATATGGATCTGTCCCAGCTCACATGGATATATATATCTGCCCCAGCTTATTATATATATATATATATATTTATATATATAGGCCTCAGCTCATATGGAATATATATATATATATACCCAAGGTCACATGGATATATATATTTGCCCCTGTGGCAACCCCACAATTAGACCTGACTACTGATTTATTTTAGAAAAACAACTAATGTGCTTAAGTCTTAAAAGAAAAATACAGTATTTGAAGATGGATATATTGCCCCAGCTCACGCATGGATATATTGCCCCAGCTCACGCGTGGATATACTGCCTCCAGCTCACACGTGGATATACTGCCTCCAGCTCACACGTGGATATACTGCCTCCAGCTCACACGTGGATATACTGCCTCCAGCTCACACGTGGATATACTGCCCCCAGCTCACACGTGGATATACTGCCCCCACCTCACACGTGGATATACTGCCCCCACCTCACACGTGGATATACTGCCCCCAGCTCACACGTGGATATACTGCCCCCAGCTCACACGTGGATATACTGCCCCCAGCTCACACATGAATATATTTTGGCCCCAGCTCACACATGGTTTTATATATTGGCCCCAGCTCACACAGGGATATATATTGGCCCCCGGCTGACACATGGATATATTGGCCCCAGCTCACATGGATATTTTATATATTGGCCCTCAGCTCACATGGATATATTTATTGACCCCAGCTCACATGGATATATATATTTGCCCTGCTCACCTGGATATATATATATATTGGCCCAAGCTCACATGGATATATATATATATATATATATATTGGCCCAAGCTCACATGGATATATATATATATTGGCCCAAGCTCACATGGATATATATATTGACCCCAGCTCACATGGATATATATATTTGCCCCTGCTCACCTGGATATATATTTGCCCCAGCTCACATGGATATATATTTGCCCCAGCTCACATGGATATATATTTGCCCCAGCTCACATGGATATATATTGGCCCAAGCTCACATGGATATATATATTTACCCCTGCTCACATGGATATATATTTGACCCCAGCTGACACATGGATATATTGGCCCCAGCTCACACATGGATATATTGGCCCCAGCTCACACATGGATATATTGGCCCCAGCTCACATGGATATTTATATATTTTCACCCAGCTCACATGGATATATATATCTGCCCCAGCTCATATATATATATATATCTATAGGCCCAAGCTTACATGGATATATATATTTGCCCCAGCTCACATGGATATATATATATATTGGCCCAAGCTCACATGGATATATATATATATATATTGGCCCAAGCTCACATGGATATATATATATATTGGCCCAAGCTCACATGGATATATATATATATTGGCCCAAGCTCACATGGATATATATTTGCCCCTGCTCACATGCATATATATTTGCCCCAGCTCACATGGATATATATGTGTGAGCTGCTGGGGGCAGTATATATCCATGTGCGAGCTGCTGGGGGCAATATATATCCATGTGCGGTGTGTATGAGTGAGTTTTATTGTTCTGTGCTGCGGCCGTAGCTGCCACAAGTGTGTGATGGCTACCGCAGCAGAGCAGTGGCAGTTTTTAAGTCTGCAGGGGGCACAATGGATTCTCCAACTCGCTGGGGGCCCGAGTGGATTTTATTAACTTGTTTAAATTAATAGTTGAAAATTGTGCGAAGAAATAAATTCTTTAATGCAACAATGTGCATGTGGGTTGTGCATTGTATGGGAGGGGTTTATGGGTGTGGCCTACTGTGTAGGCGTGGCACAAGGGGCCCCACTAACTCCTATTGCCCGGGGCCCCATTACTTGTCATTACGCCCATGGTATTAGGTAGATTTGCCGACCATCAAAGGATCGGCAGGATAAATAGTATTCTGCGTATAGGGACCAATACCATAGATTCTAGGGGAAATCGTGACAGATCTAAATACAGAGCCTGTATCTATAGGCATTGAAACATGTGTATCCATTTATTGATCTTCAGATTGCCGCTTTCATTAATATTTACTGTTCTGCACTGTTATTCTTTTTCGTTTGTTCTTTATCTTTTGAGGATCTCAAATACTATCAGGGTTATTCAGAGAGCGGTGAAAAGCAGGATAATGACTGGAGAATCGAAAATTCTAGGTCAAAATAGCCAAACCAGAAAAATGCTCCCATTCCTCTCCCTTTCCAAATCGGCTATTTTGACCTAGAATTTTCCGATCTTCAGTCATTCTCCTGCTTTTCACTGCTCTCTGAATAACCCAGTAAGACTGATCAAAATTTAAATACCAGCTTTTCCCTGTTTTATCACTTTGCACGATTACTCACTATAACACATTGGATTGCTTATATGTCACTATAATGTATAATGTAAGAGTATTGTTTTTTGCGCTAAAGGGAACTTTTTCTGGTTTTATGAATATGCCTTCTGTTTGGTAATCTTTGGGAGGATAGATTTCCCCTGCTTCCCATTTCCCAGCAAACACCCCAATATATATAGATTTTCATTTTCTACATATACAGTATATATTCTAGTTCTTTTTGACACTTTTAGAGTCACACTATTTGTTAGTTTTTAACATTTTCTAAATATGCCTTGACTGGTGTACTGCAATTCCCAACTTGGACCTTCTCTTCAACTGACTGTCCCCCAAACCAATCCATACTATCTGCCTCAGTCACTGCTCCCCCTAACTTACACAATCAAATATAAAAATTTTAAGGCAAGGCAGCTCACACCCCAAGTGAATCCCTGGCATTTGCTTGTCCTTGTTTAGACATAGCTCTGTAACATTTATATAATAGAAATCATGACATTTGTATTTTTTTGTAGCCTAGTTACATATCCCTATGTAGCGCTGTTTAAAACTGTGTTGCTGCAATTACTCGGTTTTAGCCACCAGAGACAGACAAAAGCCATATGGACTATGCGGGACCTAAACGAACTACAATATCCATCAGGCTTTGCGGCGGATACAGGAAGTGGTGGAACAGAGGGGAAGGATGTAAGCAGCCTCGTGCGGAGGAGCGCGAGTGTGAGCGGAGCGGTGAAAGACAGAGGACGCAAGTGAGACTGCCAGGGATCGAGACCAGGCCAGAGCGCCGACGCTACCTCGAGGGCGCTGGAGATCGGGACAGTAACTTGCGGAGGCATACCCATTATCGCTGAGAGGTTTGCACAGAACTTCAGTTCCAGTTGGACCCCCCTGTAAGGAGACCGCGATGATTCATAGGGAGTGCAGGCGGTAGGCCATAGTTCTTGTGTTGGAGATCGGACGAGCAAGAGAGCGGATTCGGTGACACAGAGTTCTGGAGGACAAGCGGAGAGACATCCTTGATCAGGCAGTGGGACAGACTGTCTAACGGATGGGTGAGAGGCCTTACAGTCCGCAAGTCCAAGTATAGCCCAGCATGCTGCATTATTGTTCAATTCTACAGGGCCCCAACGTGACTAGTCGAAGATTTGCTTATTCCATTCACTGGCCAGTTGAATACAGTACCCGGGTACACTAATCAATACATGTACACCTTTTTGAGACATTACACTCACGGGACTTACACTCCAGAACTGAGGGGTTAATCCTTTTTCTTTGCCGCACGTGTTTTTTCCGCATTACGAAATCCTGTCGTTCATATACCGTATTTACATTATATGTGTCACTTTATTGGGATCAGTAAAGTATATAATCTATAAAATCCACAACAGTGCTGGTGTATATTTATTCCCTAGTGCGGTGAGACTAACCCGAGGTTAATTCAGCGGCTCTTCCGGGAGTGAGCGCTACACCTACACCATTTATCCCATCCCCTTATTCTGTTTTATTGGGTTTGTTTTCCAAAAAATACTTGGAACATTCCATTTGCAACCAAGCAGCTACTGGGCTACCTGACATTTCCACAATTTATTAAATTTGCTTTTGAACTGTCACTGTAGCTCGCTGTACATTTTACCATTCTATCCACCATAGTTTCTGCTGAACTTCTTCAGCATAGTTCTCAACGTAGATTTCAGTGGGGTTTCCACCGGTAAATCCACCCGTAGTTTGTGCCTATTTTCCTTCCATTGTGTATTTTGCTCTTGTTTTCAGTGTAGTTTGTATGTAGTTTGGAGGTTGAAGATTGCAACAAGAGTGCAAATTATGTTCAGAGTTATTCAGAGAGAGGTGAAAACCTGGAGAATTGGCAGGAGAAGAGAACAATCTGGACCAAATATCCGATTTGGAAAGTAAGGTAAATGGTAGAATTTGTCTGGTTTGACTCTTTTGACCTAGAATTTTCACTTCTCCAGTCATTCTCCTGAGTTTCACCTTTCTTGGAATAGACATGGTTATCTTTTCAGTCTGCAATCAAACTCATTACTTCACAGGGCCTGGAGCATCCATGCTGCAATTGTATCAGGAAGGCGCTCCGCTATTACTCGATTTCATCCTTTTCAGTACTTTGTGTATTTATTTATTTATAAAGTATTTTACCAGGAAGGATACATTGAGATTTCTCTCGTTTTCAAGTATGTCCTGGGTGTATCTCATCTTTCATTAAATTCTACATTGTAACTTTGCAAATAGAATCCTCTAACCTATTGTATCATCTTGTTTCTGTCAACTAAAGACTTGTAATACCATTCATAGTGCTATATTACAATCTTCGTGCAAAAGCCCTCGTGCCAAGCGTTAAACATTTGCGCACGCAAATCACCGCTGGAATTACAATCCTCGTGGCTTTTTTCTTCCGCCGATCAATTGCGCGCGCAAACAGTACGCGCATAAATGCAGGCTCAGTGCAGTCTCGCGCAAAAATCTTTGCGCGTGCAGTTTTTTGCACCCATTCAGCCAATCAAAATGAAGAAACACACCTATCAAACACAACTGAATTGCGCCTGGCGGAGGCATCGGAGACAGGTTCTGCGTTTATGATGCAAAATGAGCACATATGCTACAGTAATAATACACACACACACCTGCCATCATCCATTATATTGTTGCTGCATTCCTTTTTATGTGCTAATTTTTTTTTTTGGGTTAGCCAGGTTGTTCAGATTTGCCGCTAGCACTAGCTTTTTGCAGTTGCTTAAATTATGTGCGCAAAGGCTATGCGGTAATTACCGCGAATAGTTTGTAATATCCTCTACGTAATAGTGCACATTCACATTTGCGCTCACAATGTTAAGTGTAGGACTCACACAGTAGAGTAAGCTCGCGCAGGTTCACCCGCGGTAGACGATTGCTCGCAGTTGTTGCGCTGACTATGTAATACGGGATTAGGTGGAAATGGTTTCACCCCTCGCGTTAATGTTTTTTGCGCCGGCGCAAACGTTTGCGTGAAGATTGTAATAGGGCCCATAGTGTAGAAAAATTGTGCACCAGCAAAAATAACTCCTTATGATATAAATGAAAGCAATATGCTAAAATACTCCTCCTAAAACACCTATTTTTCTTTTGGTAGGAGAGAAACCTGTTGCTATTCATACTGTTTGGATCAGGTCTGCTTCAACACAAAAATGTTTAACTCTGGAGACTACAAAGCTTCATAAAGTAGTGGCTGCTGATCTGATCGCTGGTGATGAAGATACAGGTAATATTTTTATAAAACTTTTTTATTCACTTTTTTGTGACTACATTTAACATAAATGTAATTGGCAATTAGAAGGCTTTATTATTTGATTGATTTTGCCTAAACATACTAGATAAATCCAAAATACATCAATATAACCAGTATTTGCTCAATTTCTTTACTCTCTGCAGCTACATGTGAAATACATTTGTTTGAGGATCTAAACAGGTCTCCAATTTCTTTGATTTTAAAAAATGATACGAAAAAATTCCAACTGCTGTATACAGAAGACTATAAGGTTTTATTGAAGGTATGTTTTTCCTATTTGGTGTCAGCTCAGTACCAGAAACATGATGAAATTAACTGAAAATGTCACTTCTTTCATAATTCATCTATGATTAGTTATTGTCTTAAAAAGAAAATAAAGTCTATTTGTTAAGTTTCTGTCACGGATGCTGGTACCCCCCACGCTCGGTACCTAGTCTGGGAGCCCCTTTCTGCTGTACAAGTAGGTTGTACCTCCACATACTAGACGATACTTAGTTCTGTGATCTTTGCCGAGTGAACACCAAACTCAGAATGCCTTTATTTTTCCTCAACAGTTACAAACATTAAAAGTAAAACCACTCCCCAGCGCTTCCATGCTGCAAATCCTCCCCCTCCCACACACACCCTGCTCTACAGACAAAGGCTGGGACATCCAGTTCAAACCAGTTTCTGGGGGAGAGGGAGGTGGAAGCTGACATATGGTTAGATTGTAAGCTCTCGAGCAGGGACCTCTCTTCTACTGTTCTGAATGTCCAACTTGTAGGTATCTGGTTATTCTGTCTGTGGTGAGAGCGGAGTCACATGACAGGAAGGGTGGGGGCAGTACCAGGCAGTGTCTGCTGGGATGCCATGCTAGCTGGACGTACTGTATGTGTCTCCTCTATCCGATGTTATGCTGAATAAATCAACAACTATAAACCAACCCACGGAGTCTACTCTTTTCATGACATGGTGTCAGAAGTGTTTCCCTGCATATCCATTTTGATCGGTGAAGATGTCTAAGTTCTCTCCTCCGGAACCCTTCGATTTCTCTCAGCCTGCTGCATGGCTAGCTTGGCGCCAAAGGTTTGCACGCTTCAGGATCGCTTCGAAGCTGGATAAGGAGCCTGGTGAGGTGCAGGTTAATTCCCTTTTATACGCTATGGGGAGAGACGTGGAGCCGATTTACGGTACTTTTCAGTTCAGCGCTGGGGAAGAGATGGACTTTGATAAAGTCGTGGATAAGCTCAGCGCCCATTTTGTGCCCAGAAGAAATGTGATTCACGAGAGAGCCTGCTTTCACAAGCGCGCCCAGTGTGAGGGAGAATCTGTGGAATCATTTGTGCGCAGCCTTTAGCAGTTGGCAGAGTTCTGTGAGTTCGGCGTTGCAAAGGAGGAGCAGATCAGAGACAGACTGGTTATCGGAATTGCAGTCTCGGAAGTTTCACTTACATTGCAGCTGGAGTCTAAGCTGACACTGGATGAGGCGATACGAATTGCACGTCAGAGTGAATTGGTGAAGAAACAAAGTGCAGACTTAAGGTCAGAAAACAGGGTGGAAGAAATACACCAGCCACAAAGGGTTAAAAGCGGCAGACAGCAGGCAGACCCAGGAGCGGTTGGACACCGTGTTCCCGTTGCACACGCTGTAACCGCCCTCACGAGTTGAAGACGCGGTGCCCTGCTATAGACAAGAGGTGCAGGAAGTGCAACCGCGCCGGCCATTTTGAGGTGGTTTGTAAATCCGAGTCTGTGAGAGATGTGTGTCTGGACAGTGATCAGGAGACGCCGGAACTGTCCTTTTATAGGATCGGTGACTGAACAGTCCGGCTCTGTTGAGGATTGGCGTGTTACACTCACGATGTTGGGTGAAAGAGTTGCCTTTAAGATTGATACCGGAGCAGACATTACAGTTATTTCCTTTGTGACATTCTCAAAGCTACCTCGACGTCCGGAGCTGGAAAACATTACGATTCAAGTTCATAGTCCGGGAGGTCGCATTGATTGCATCGGCAGGTTCCTTGCTGACTGTGAGTACCGGGAGCGGAAAATATCGATGTGGGTATACGTGATCAGAGGATCGTGTGTGAATAACCTTCTGAGTCGGAAAGCAGCCTGCAGTCTGGGCCTTGTTGCTAGAGTGTACGAAGTCACTGAGGACGTGTTTGGAGACCTGGGGTTGCTGAACTGTGAGCCGGTCCGTATAAAGCTCAAACCTGAGGCTGTCCCTTATAGCCTTACTACGCCTCGTAGGATTCCATTTCCGCTTTTGCCGAAGGTGGAGTGCGAGCTTCTGCGGATGGAAAAGATGGGGGTTATCGAGGCGGTCACAGAAGCTACTGACTGGTGTGCGCCCATTGTACCGGTCGCTAAAAAGAATGGGAAAGTTCGTATTTGTGTGGATTTGAAACGTCTGAACGAAGCCGTTAGGAGGGAGAGATATGTCATGCCGACATTGGAAGATATTGCTCCTCAGTTGTCGGGGGCTAACTTCTTTTCCACGCTCGACGCTTTCAGTGGGTTCTGGCAGATACCCCTTGACCCAGAGAGCCAGAAACTGACGACCTTCATTACTCCGGTAGGTCGGTTTTGCTTCCGCAGACTCCCCTTCGGGATATCTTCGGCCCCCCGGAGATTTTCCAGAGAGAGATGAGTTCCCTGTTGAGAGACCATGAGGGTACTGTGGTAGTTATGGACGATATCCTTGTGTATGGGTCCACTAAGGAGGAGCACGACCGGCGACTGCTTTGTGTGATGCAAACCGTCAAGGAATCTGGCCTGAGGCTAAATAAGGAGAAGTGCCACTTTGGGAAACCAGAACTGTGTTATTTTGGCCATATTATTAGTGGGGAGGGGGTTAAGCCAGACGCCAGCAAGGTTCTCGCTATTGAGAAAATGAAAAGCCCTTCCGATGTGAATGAACTGAGACAACTACTGGGCCTTGTGAATTATGTGGGGAAGTTTTTACCGGAGTTGTCCTCGGTGTTACATCCTGTCACAGAATTGTTAAAGAAAGATGTCGCCTGGATATGGGGACCTCCACAGGAGGAGGCCTTAGCACGAGTCAAGTCCATGCTGGGATCCGCTCCGGTGTTGGGGTACTATGACCCCTGCAAGAAGACTGTGGTTAGCGCAGATGCTAGTAGCTACGGGTTGGGAGCGGCCCTTCTGCAGCTGAAGGAGGGTAAACTACAGCCTATTGCCTATTGTTCTCGCACCTTAACAGCAGCAGAGAGACGTTATGCACAAATTGAAAAAGAGTGTTTGGCCGGAGTCTGGACCTGCGAACGCTTCCACCGTTATCTGGTGGGTTTGGAGGAGTTCAGTCTGGAGACTGACCACAAGCCACTAGTTCCTCTCATTAATTCTTATGATATCGACAAGGCGCCTCTGAGATGCCAGAGACTCTTAATGAGACTACTTAGGTTTAATGTTAGAGCTGTGCATGTCCCGGGGAAACAGCTGGTGGTGGCAGATACCCTCTCCAGACTCCCGCTGGCTGCTGAGGGCGATTCGTCGACAGAGTCGGACGTGAAGGTGTATGTGGATTCGATCTTAGCCTCCAAGTCCATCTCTTCGGGGAGATTGGAACAGATTAAGAGAGAGACGCACCTGGATGTTGTCCTTCAAGAAGTTATCAGCTATGTAAGAGACGGCTGGCCGGAGAGTCGTGCTGCGTGGTGGTCTCTGAGTGCGTTCCAGTCCGAGAGAGCGTACCTTACTGAAATGGACGGCTTAGTGTTTTTTCAAGACCGCATTGTTATTCCGAAAAGTTTGCGTCAAGACATGCTACGGCGGATTCATGAAGGTCATTTGGGGGTTTCCAAGTGCAGAGAGAGGGCGTCGTCTGCTGTGTGGTGGCCTGGGATTAGCGCTGACATTGCTGATTTCATCTCGAGATGGGCCTTCTACAGAGAACGTCGACCTACACAGAGATGTGAGCCTTTACTTTCCACCCCCCTACCTGCGGGTCCATGGCAGAAGATAGCTGCGGATCTGTGCGAACTAAAAGGGAGGAAATACTTAATTGTTGTGGACTACTACTTCAGATACCTTGAGCTCGCGCCACTGGGTGAGGCGACCAGTGCTACTGTGATCGTCCGTCTGAAAAGCATGTTTGCCAGGTGGGGTATCCCGTCGGAGTTGGTGAGTGACAATGGTATGCAGTTCGCCTCTAAAGAGTTCGCTTCTTTTGGGAAGGATTACGATTTCCGTCACATGACTTCCAGTCCGCATTACCCGCAGGCTAATGGGATGGCGGAGCGAGCGGTTCAGACCGCTAAGTTTATTTTGGGGCAGGCGGAGCCTTATTTGGCCCTGATGGCGTACAGAGCGGCTCCTGTTCAGGCTACAGGGTGTAGCCCTGCTCAGCTGATGTTGGGACGGCAGATTCGTACTACTTTGCCTTCTGTGGATGCTTCCCTGCCGGCTTCTCCGGTCCTTCCAGAGGATATTCGGAGGAGGGACGAGGTGGCGAAGCGGAACTACAGGTTCTTTTACGATAGACGACATTCTACTCGCCCACTATCGGTGCTATACCCGGGGCAGAGTGTCCGGGTTAAGCTAGATGATGAGACGAGGTGGAGAACCCCGGCTACAGTTGTGGAGCGTTCTCCGGAGCCCAGGTCCTACGTGATCCGCACGGAAGGAGGAACTGTCGCTCGCCGCAACAGAAGGCATCTTCAGCCGGTACCCGAGGAGTTGAGTGCTGAGACCTCGACACCACAACAGCCAGACTCTCCGGTTTTACGGAATGGGTCTACCCTGCAGGTGGTTTCTGGGCATGATGTACCGCTGCTTCCAGCGGAGCCACAGCTACCCTCTCAAGGACTTGGTGATGGTTCTTGCAAGATGACTTTGAGTGGTAGAGTTGTGAGGCCTCCGGAACGTTACCGGGATTAATGTTTAGCTAGAGCAGCGACTTGAAGAATGGGCAGAATAATCCCAAAGTCACTGCGGACTAGGGTAGTCTACCCCGATGTCCAAATTAGCATTGTTTATCTACTTGTATCTTTACATTGTTTGTTTTGTATGTTTTGCCGTTAAAAGGGGGAGATGTGGTGAGAGCGGAGTCACATGACAGGAAGGGTGGGGGCGGTACCAGGCAGTGTCTGCTGGGATGCCATGCTAGCTGGACGTACTGTATGTGTCTCTGCTATCCGATGTTATGCTGAATAAATCAACAACTATAAACCAACCCACGGAGTCTACTCTTTTCATGACACTGTCTCACCCATTGCACAGCGCTACGGAACCTGTTAGCACTTTATAAAACCTGTAACTGTTACATACAGATATACTGTGCTGTTGTTGTGCTGTTCCCTGTGTGTATCACACAACACTCTAACCTATAGGGGCAATGAAATGTAAGAAAATTAAATGCAAATAAACATCGTGGTGGCCGGTAGAGATGTGCACCGCTAAAAATTTTATTTCGGGTTTTTTTCCCGGTGTTTTTTCGTTTCGGGTCGTTTGATTCGGTGATTCGATTTTGAAATTTCGGATCGCTTCGAAAAGACTTAATTTTTTAAAATGCTCAAAAGATCCTAAAAAATCTAAAAATAAAGAGCTTCTTTACTGCAGAATATTATAAGCAACGGTTTATTAGATATTTAATTAAAACGGGAATATTTTTAACATTGAAGCCTATGGGGTAAAACATTTCCCACACCTTTTTAACATTTGAAATGAACTATCAAAACGATATCCATTTGATAGTTCATTTCAAATTCGATAATCGATATCCAAATCGGTGCACATTTATTTATTTATTTTTAAAAAAGGTGTTTTTTTTAACTTTATTTTCATTGTTTCCTGTCCCCCAGGGCAGTACCCGGACCCCCGTACACCTTTTATGGCCAATATCTTGCATATATGCCCTCTTGGAGGGCACTTTAAAATTTGAACTTTTGAGCCTCATAGATTTGCATTGAGTTCGAATTCGAACTTTTGAAAAAGTTCGAGTTCGAATGCGAGCCGAACACGGGGGTGTTCGGCCCATCACTACTGTAGAGGTGCTGCCCGGCCGTGTGAGGATTCATATGCTGCATTAATTATACTATAGAAGTGCTGCCCGGCAGTGTGTGGAATCATATGCTGCATTATTATACTGTAGAGGTGCTGCCCGGCAGTGTGAGGATTCATATGCTGCATTATTATACTGTAGAGGTGCTGCCCGGCAGTGTGAGGATTCATATGCTGCATTAATTATACTATAGAGGTGCTGCCCGGCAGTGTGCGGAATCATATGCTGCATTATTATACTGTAGAGGTGCTGCCCGGCAGTGTGCGGAATCATATGCTGCATTATTATACTGTAGAGGTGCTGCCCGGCAGTGTGAGGATTCATATGCTGCATTATTATACTGTAGAGGTGCTGCCCAGCAGTGTGAGGATTCATATGCTGCAACTATCAAACTTTTCATGAACTATCAAATGGATCAACTATTGAATTTGAAATGAACTATCAAATGGATGTCAAGTAACTATTGAATTTGATCGAAACGAAATTACGGAATCAGCAATGGAACCGAGAAATTCGATGTCCGAAATGGAACTGAAATCATGAATGGAATGAAAATGACTTGCGATTTTACAAATTTCACGTTCATACGAAATAACGAAATTATTTTGTTTTGGATCGGAAAAATTTCGGATGCTGTGTATTTCGGTGCCGATCCGAAGCACCGAATCGGCCCGATTCATGAAAAAAAACTAATTGGTCCGAATCAAAACACACATCCCTATTAAATATTAAGCTGTGTCACGGATTTTGTACTTGAGTCAAATTAAATAGTGAAATTAAATTAAATTTGTTTCATAAAGTCCTTTGCTGACTCTTACTTTTATTGTAAGTTAAGATCAATTTGATAGTTGATAAATTCGAAATTTGATTTCAAATTCGATGGTTGATATCAAATTCGATAGTGTGGAAAATGTTGTATCCCATAGGCTTCAATGTTAAAAATATTCCCGTTTTAATCCAATATCTAATAAACCGTTCCTTAGAATATTCTGTAGTAAAAAGTCTCTTTATTTAAATTTTTTTTCGGATCTTTTAAGCATTTTTGTTTTTAAATAGATTTTTTTATTATTATTTTTTTTTTTTTTTATCAATTCGAAACTTGACCCTAAATTTCGAATCGATCTGACATTTCGTGTGGTCGAAATTTTGGATTCGGGATGCCCTCGGAAGCACGAAAATGGTAAATTTCGTAGGAAAAACGAATCTGTACAAAACGAATTGCACATCCCTAGTGGCCAGTCCGTCGCTAAGTTTTATACAAATGTAACTTTGGGAATATAAAAATCTCTACACAATCTTAATGTGTGAGAGGAGTTCAATATTTCTTTCATTTAATATCTTCAGTATACTTTACTTCTTAACATTGTCACTCTTCTGTTTTTAAACTACAGGATGACAACTTCCCCAGCACAAAAAAATTGATTGTACAAACCGAAAAAAACAAACATTTCTCATTCCACTGTATTGAAGATATGAGCATGTGCCTCTGTATCAAGAACAGAAGAGTCGTATTTGACAGACCAAACGGTACCACCATGGATCACCTGTTTCAAATGTAACCAAATTATTCTTTGTTTGCATTTTACATCAAAACCAAAACATGTGCTTACCGTGTTTGTCACAGAAGTGCTCACAATTTTTATGGTATAGTGGTAGTCCACTTACAGCTAAGAATGTACACATTGATATGAAACTATAATATATATATATATATATATATAAATGTATAGTTTCATGTTTTTTTTTTAATGGTACATGTGTGACACTTACTGATAGAATTGTCAAAATGGATGGATAACAGTTACATATAGCTGAAGTTGATTTGGCCAAGTATCCAGATGGTGCAAGGGGGTAACCCAAATTTATGTCAGATCGGTGATGGTGGATACAAAGTATATTAACCCCTTAACACCGCAGGACGTACCATTACATCCTGCAGTAGGCGTGCTTTAAAGCCGCAAGACTTAATGGTACATCCACGGCGTTTGCAGCCCCTTCCGGCCATACTCACCTCCTCCGGCCGCTCGCGATGAGGTCAGTTACCCGGGGAACCCCCTAGCTGCAAAGGGATTTCCATAGAGGAGATAGGGGGGTTCTTTGAACCCCCCTATCTCCTGATCGGTGGCAGCTAGGGGTCACGTCTGATATTTCTGGAAAGGCCAGAGCATGGCCTTTCCAATGTTATCAAACATGACCATGTTACAAGAAATAATATAAAAGTGTATTAAATTTAAAAATAATAAAAAAATAAAAATGTGTGTTTTTTTTTTTAATGCAGCACTATTGTTCACATTTAAATTATAATGTGAACAATGATGCTTCACTAATGATTTTGGGGGGGGGGGGTTAGCTAAAATCACGCAATTTCTCCCCAAAAAAAATGGAAAATAGATTTTGCAGGACTGCCTCTGCGCACTAATTCATTTTTGTCAACAGCTCCTGATGATGCCCACAGGCGAAACATGTCGAGCCATACAAACAATTTTATCACAGACATTGGTGATGAGCAGCACTTTCTAGCAATTTCTCTATGCTATTTTAATTTTCACATCAGGTCTGCCTGAAAATAGAGGTTGGTAACGCAGGGACTTTGAGAGGCTGGCTAGCAATTAATACAGACTGAGAGCAGCGAAGAGGAGCCTGGTTTCCTACTTCTCAAATCTATTTGCAGTGAACCCTCGAAGGCTCACTTTCCTACCTTTTATGCTCTATGCTAAACTGTCAGTGATTTTGCTCCAGTAGCAGATACAACTAGCCATCTCCTTCAAGGAACCTACCAATTTATGAGGCTTTTTTTTTTTCTTCAACTAGCAGGTCAGGAATCTATTTCACACTTTCCTATACCTCGTGAACCCTTGAATGCTCGCTTTCCTCACCTGCTTTTGCATATGCAGCAATTTCTATAGGAATCTCCTTGGCAAAATTAGCTTTTTTCCCATACCTTTTTGTGAACGGGGGAACAAGGATACATAATTAGGAGACCCTTCTAATGCTACTGGGTCCTTTTAAGTGCAATCTGCGCTAGCTACCTCCCTCTGTGGAATTTTTCCAGTAGCTGTTACAACCTGCTCACCCTTCTAAGGGTCTCTACTAGTCTAATAGATAGATTACCTGCTTAACTGCTAACAGACTATATCCAGACTTTTCCATACCCAGTGAACCCTTGAAGGCTCACCTGTCTCTGCTTATGCAGCAATCTAATGTAGGATCAAAGCGGGCTTTATCTAGTCTGCCTCTCTCAACATAGTAATCCCTGCTATACACATTCCATATCCTCTGCTAACGTGGGAATCAATGGCATAATTATATGAGAGACCCTTCCAATGTTATTGGGTCTTTCCAACTTAGATGTACTAACAAATACAAGTCTGTAAGTTTCCCTGCAGTTCCAGGCAGCTCTGGCACACGTTTGTTTTTTAATTCTCTGCAAGCCCATCCAGAGCTTGATTTTTCACTTTCTTTTCCTTTGGTGCCCCCTAGTCCAAAGTGTAAATGTCCGTCTGGTCCTTCGAATTCAATAAAAGTTAAGTTTTAATATACTTTGTATCCACCATTAGGGATGAGCTGAACACCCCGAGCTCGGTTCGCATTCAAACTCGAACTTTTCAAAAGTTCGAACTTGAACTCACACTCCATACAAGTCAATGGGACTCAAAATTCGATTTTTAGAGTGCCCTACAAGAGGGCATATATGCTAGATATGTGCCATAAAAGGTATATGGGGGTCCGGGTAGTGCCCTGGGGGACAGGAAACAAGGACAAAAAGTTGAAGAAAAAAAAAAGGGACAGTGAGTTTTCGATGAAATAAGGGTTAAAAATAAAAACAAAAAATTGCTTCAAATATCGTGCCTAGGAGGTCCCCATAACCTGCCCGTGAAGTGGCGGATTTCTAGGATGTATAGAAACATTTAAAAACAATGTCCGGGTAGTGCCCTGGGGGACAGGAAACAAGGACAATAAGTTTAAAAAAATACATTTTTGACCCCTTCACTGCTGACGACGTGTGGGACACGTCCTCAGTTACTCCCGCTGTATGTTGAGGAGGACTTGTCCCACACATCAGCTTTGCGGGACCCCCGGCGGAGATACTCACCTCTCTGTCCGGGGTCCCGCGGCGTTCTGACTTCAGCGTCCTCAGACGCTGAAGTCAAGCTCCTCCCGATGTAAATGACATCGCGCGATGACGTCATTTCCAGGTGACCCAAGGGAGATTGCCTGGAAGGGGGGGGTCTGTTCGGATCCCTCTCCCGATCGGGAGGTCCCACAAAAAAAAGCCAGGCACCGCTTAAAAGGGGAGAGTCTCCCCTTTTAAGCGGTGCCTGGCTTTAACCCCTTAGGCACCGGGTCGCACTTCGGTGCCGAAGTGTGGCCTAGCTCCGGTGGGGGCCGCAATCTTGGATCGCGGCTCCACCCCTGGGGCCCCCCTCACTGCCTGACATCCTCACGCATAGCGTGATGACATCAGATAGCCGGGGAACCCCTAGCTGCCCGGAATCCCCTGGTGGAGATAGGAGGCTCATTTGAGGGTTCACAGAGATGCTGTGAGGCTGTGTATAGAGATGCTGTGAGGCTGTGTATAGAGATGCTGTGAGGCTGTGTATAGAGATGCTGTGAGGCTGTGTATAGAGATGCTGTGAGGCTGTGTATAGAGATGCTGTGAGGCTGTGTAGAGATGCTGATGGGGTTGTGTATAGAGATGCTGTGAGGTTGTGTATAGAGATGCTGATGGGGTTGTGTATAGAGATGCTGTGAGGTTGTGTATAGAGGTGAGGATGGGGTTGTGTATAGAGATGCTGTGAGGTTGTGTATAGAGATGCTGTGTATAGAGATGCTGATGGGGTTGTGTATAGAGATGCTGTGAGGTTGTGTATAGAGATGCTGTGAGGTTGTGTATAGAGAAGCTGTGAGGCTGTGTTTAGAGATGCTGATGGGGTTGTATACAGAGATGCTGTGTATAGAGATGCTGTGAGGCTGTGTATAGAGATGCAGATGGGGTTGTGTATAGAGATGCTGTGAGGTTGTGTATAGAGATGCTGTGAGTCTGTTTAGAGATGCTGATAGGGTTGTGTATAGAGATGCTGTGTATAGAGATACTAATGGGGCTGTGTATAGAGATGCTGTGAGGTTGTATATAGAGATGCTGTGAGGCTGTGTTTAGAGATGCTGATGGGGCTGTGTATAGAGATGCTGATGGGGCTGTGTATAGAGATGCTGATGGGGCTGTGTATAGAGATGCTGTGAGGTTGTATATAGAGATGCTGTGAGGCTGTGTTTAGAGATGCTGATGGGGCTGTGTATAGAGATGCTGATGGGGCTGTGTATAGAGATGCTGATGGGGCTGTGTATAGAGATGCTGATGGGGCTGTGTATAGAGATGCCTTGCGGCGCCGAAGTGCGGCCTTGCTCCGGTGGGGGCTGCCATCCTGGATGCGGCTCCACCCCGGGTCCCCCCTCACTGCCTGACGTCTTCACGCATAGCGTGATGACGTCAGATAGCCAGGGAAACCCTAGCTGCCCGGAATCCCCTGGTGGTGATAGGGGGTTCATTTGAACCCCGATATCTCCAGAACCATGGCAGCTAGGGGGTCATGGCCTTTCGAATGATACCCAACATGACCAGGTATAAAGTAAAAAAATAAAAATAAAAAAAAATATTATTTTTTTGTGTTATTTTTATTAATGCAGCAATATTGTTCACATTTCAATTATAATGTGAACAATGATGCTGCACTAATGATTTTTTTCTATGGGTGCGTTTGCTAGAAATCACGTAATTCCCCCCAAGTCCCCATTTCTAATTTTTGTACAAGCGCACCCCATAGAAAACATAACCGCAAATGCTCATGTGCTAAAATGTGAAAAGAAACACTTTACACACTGCAAATGATTAAAAATTACATTTTTATTGCATTTTTTGTCATAAAATACAGGCAGGACATGACGTATACATATAACAATGATATATTATGAATCTGCGGAGTCTGCCGGAAAGAACGATAACTAATATGTCTGGGTCATTTAATAAAATGTGGCTTCAAATCGCGTTTAAACATGAGCGAAAGCGGTAAAAATGAGCTGAGCACACAGCAGTGAAAAAAAGGGTTAACGGGTTAAACAGCATATCAGAGGAACATTTAGTAGAGAAATGAACACTTCTCAGAAGCACAGGTGTTTGAAACATGTTCGGAGACACCTCCAGACACCCTCAGTCTACAGACAATGTATCAAATTCATTAGACCAGACTAATTAAAAGCACATGTTCATTCCAAACACTAATTAACACCTGTTGTTTACGGCGTTTGAGAGCACAGGTCATTTAGAGGTGAGAATCTTTGCACGTAGACATTAATTTTAATAAGTTTAAAAAAATACATTTTTGACCCCTTCACTGCTGACGACGTGTGGGACACGTCCTCAGTTACTCCCGCTGTATGTTGAGGAGGACTTGTCCCACACATCAGCTTTGCGGGACCCCCGGCGGAGATACTCACCTCTCTGTCCGGGGTCCCGCGGCGTTCTGACTTCAGCGTCCTCAGACGCTGAAGTCAAGCTCCTCCCGATGTAAATGACATCGCGCGATGACGTCATTTCCAGGTGACCCAAGGGAGATTGCCTGGAAGGGGGGGGTCTGTTCGGATCCCTCTCCCGATCGGGAGGTCCCACAAAAAAAAGCCAGGCACCGCTTAAAAGGGGAGAGTCTCCCCTTTTAAGCGGTGCCTGGCTTTAACCCCTTAGGCACCGGGTCGCACTTCGGTGCCGAAGTGTGGCCTAGCTCCGGTGGGGGCCGCAATCTTGGATCGCGGCTCCACCCCTGGGGCCCCCCTCACTGCCTGACATCCTCACGCATAGCGTGATGACATCAGATAGCCGGGGAACCCCTAGCTGCCCGGAATCCCCTGGTGGAGATAGGAGGCTCATTTGAGGGTTCACAGAGATGCTGTGAGGCTGTGTATAGAGATGCTGTGAGGCTGTGTATAGAGATGCTGTGAGGCTGTGTATAGAGATGCTGTGAGGCTGTGTATAGAGATGCTGTGAGGCTGTGTATAGAGATGCTGTGAGGCTGTGTATAGAGATGCTGTGAGGCTGTGTAGAGATGCTGATGGGGTTGTGTATAGAGATGCTGTGAGGTTGTGTATAGAGATGCTGATGGGGTTGTGTATAGAGATGCTGTGAGGTTGTGTATAGAGGTGAGGATGGGGTTGTGTATAGAGATGCTGTGAGGTTGTGTATAGAGATGCTGTGTATAGAGATGCTGATGGGGTTGTGTATAGAGATGCTGTGAGGTTGTGTATAGAGATGCTGTGAGGTTGTGTATAGAGAAGCTGTGAGGCTGTGTTTAGAGATGCTGATGGGGTTGTATACAGAGATGCTGTGTATAGAGATGCTGTGAGGCTGTGTATAGAGATGCAGATGGGGTTGTGTATAGAGATGCTGTGAGGTTGTGTATAGAGATGCTGTGAGTCTGTTTAGAGATGCTGATAGGGTTGTGTATAGAGATGCTGTGTATAGAGATACTAATGGGGCTGTGTATAGAGATGCTGTGAGGTTGTATATAGAGATGCTGTGAGGCTGTGTTTAGAGATGCTGATGGGGCTGTGTATAGAGATGCTGATGGGGCTGTGTATAGAGATGCTGATGGGGCTGTGTATAGAGATGCTGTGAGGTTGTATATAGAGATGCTGTGAGGCTGTGTTTAGAGATGCTGATGGGGCTGTGTATAGAGATGCTGATGGGGCTGTGTATAGAGATGCTGATGGGGCTGTGTATAGAGATGCTGATGGGGCTGTGTATAGAGATGCCTTGCGGCGCCGAAGTGCGGCCTTGCTCCGGTGGGGGCTGCCATCCTGGATGCGGCTCCACCCCCGGGTCCCCCCTCACTGCCTGACGTCTTCACGCATAGCGTGATGACGTCAGATAGCCAGGGAAACCCTAGCTGCCCGGAATCCCCTGGTGGTGATAGGGGGTTCATTTGAACCCCGATATCTCCAGAACCATGGCAGCTAGGGGGTCATGGCCTTTCGAATGATACCCAACATGACCAGGTATAAAGTAAAAAAATAAAAATAAAAAAAAATATTATTTTTTTGTGTTATTTTTATTAATGCAGCAATATTGTTCACATTTCAATTATAATGTGAACAATGATGCTGCACTAATGATTTTTTTCTATGGGGTGCGTTTGCTAGAAATCACGTAATTCCCCCCAAGTCCCCATTTCTAATTTTTGTACAAGCGCACCCCATAGAAAACATAACCGCAAATGCTCATGTGCTAAAATGTGAAAAGAAACACTTTACACACTGCAAATGATTAAAAATTACATTTTTATTGCATTTTTTGTCATAAAATACAGGCAGGACATGACGTATACATATAACAATGATATATTATGAATCTGCGGAGTCTGCCGGAAAGAACGATAACTAATATGTCTGGGTCATTTAATAAAATGTGGCTTCAAATCGCGTTTAAACATGAGCGAAAGCGGTAAAAATGAGCTGAGCACACAGCAGTGAAAAAAAGGGTTAACGGGTTAAACAGCATATCAGAGGAACATTTAGTAGAGAAATGAACACTTCTCAGAAGCACAGGTGTTTGAAACATGTTCGGGAGACACCTCCAGACACCCTCAGTCTACAGACAATGTATCAAATTCATTAGACCAGACTAATTAAAAGCACATGTTCATTCCAAACACTAATTAACACCTGTTGTTTACGGCGTTTGAGAGCACAGGTCATTTAGAGGTGAGAATCTTTGCACGTAGACATTAATTTTTAATTCAATATCTAATAAACCGTTGCTTATAATATTCTGCAGTAAAGAGTCTCTTTATTTCTAGATTTTTTAGTATTTTTTTTTAAGCATTTTACTTTTTTCCAATTTTTTTTTCGAACTCGAACCGAACACGCCAAAAAGTTCGAAGTTCGCGAACTTTCGAACTGCCGATGTTTGAGTCGAACACCGAACTGATCGAACCAAACAGCTCATCCCTATCCACCATCACCAATCTGATGTTTTTTTTAATGCGGCGTTTTATGGTGTTAATTAGGGATGCACCGATACCACTTTTTTAAGACCGAGTACGAGTACAGATACTTTTGTTTAAGTACTCACAGATACCGAGTACCGATACTTTTAGCTTATGTCATGTGACCGCTTTCCAATAAGAACAGTCCTCATGGATATGCCCCCCAGCTCATGGATATGCCCCAGCTCATGGATACTGCCCTCCAGCTCATGGATTTGCCCCCCAGCTCATGGATATTGCCCCCCAGCTCATGGATATTGCCCCCCAGCTCATGGATATTGCCCCCCAGCTCATGGAGATATGCCCCCCAGCTCATGGAGATATGCCCCCCCAGCTCATGGAGATATGCCCCCCCCAGCTCATGGATAATGCCCCCCAGCTCATGGATATGCCCCCCAGCTCACTCTCCGCTCATACTTACCTTCCTTTAGCGACGCCGGGAAAGTCTTTGCGCACGCTCGCTCGCTCGCTCCTTGAAAGGTCCCCAGCCGCGACCACGTGGGACCATGTGATCGCGGCTGGGGTCCTTCCAACGAGCGCACGTGGGGAAACTTTCCCGGCGTCGCTAAAGGAAGGTAAGTATGAGCAGAGAGTGAGCTGCCGGGCCTGTCTGAATGCTCTATCGGCATTCGGACAAGCCCTGCAGCTGCTCACCCCACTTTGTTTATACGTACCTTCCTTTAGCGACGCCGGGAAAGTTTCCGTGCGTACGCTCGTTGGAAGGACCCCAGCCACGATCACATGGTCCCACGTGGTCGCGGCTGGGGACCTTCCAAGGAGCGCGTGCGAAGACTTTCCCGGCGTCGCTAAAGGAAGGTAAGTATAAACAAAGTGGGGTGAGCAGCTGCAGGGCCTGTCCGAATGCCGATAGAGCATTCAGACAGCCGTCCAAGCCCCTAGGATGCCGGCAAGCCGGCTCAATGCCGGCTTCCGGTATCGGAAAAAAATATCGGGTACTGCACGAGTACCAAGTACTCCTGCAGTACCCGGTATCGGCAGCGATATCGATACTAGTATCGGTATCGGTGCAACCCTAGTGTTAATATGGGTTTATTTGGGATAGGTGTGTGTGTGTGTGTGGTGTGTGTGTGTGTGTGTATATTAAATATAATGTTAGAAGTCCTCGAGTGCATCCCCAGGTTATGTTTGTATGCAATGTCATGGACCTCATCACTGAGTATTATATCTTAAGGATAACTCTTTATTAAACGTAATTATACGTCAATAAACCATAATATATAACATATATGCGAAAATAGAATAAAGTCCTCTAGTAGGGGATCCACAATTTATTAATTAGTAATAAGGAGGCAACATCAAAAACTATTGTACAGGTGGTACCTTACCCCAGATAGGCAATGTCATGTATCCTGGGGGGCCTCCTCCACCTGCTAGTGTTGCTGCTTATCGAAGGGGACATACTATCATGTTTGGAGGGCGTGCCCCTTACTGGTAGAATGGTGGAAGGATGTGGCCACCTTCTATTCCACAATTTTGGGCGCCAGGATAGACCCTCTCCCTGAAATTCTACTCCTACAATTTTTTCCCACCTCCCTCTCCTGTTTCCAGAAACAGATGCTGGAGCATATCCTGACAATTTCATCCCTCCTCCTGGCCACAAGGTGGAAATCCGCATTAGTGCCAACGGTGCCCCTGATTTCGGCCTGCCTCAAAGAGTTCCACCTCCTAGGCGGCATGTCCCGTACAGTCTCTGGGTCCCTCACTCCCACTAGGACTTTCTGGTCTTTGTGGGATACATATCTCATCTCCAACCTGACTGTGCCACCAGAGACGTGAGGGCTTGCTTTACAGACTGGCCTACATATGGTGATGGTATACTTTTTGGTTACTGAAATGAGACAAGACTAGGAGTTCGTATTTGTGTAGTGGCAACGTATGTTATTTAATTTTATTTTAATACACATTTCGGGCCCTATTACATTCTTCACGCAATTTCACTCGCGCAGCACATTTTTTTTTGCGCTCAGCAAAATGCATTATTGCGTGAAAATTAACGGCGGTATTACAATCCTCGCACATTTTGTCATCCGTCAAAAAATAACATTTGGAAAAGTGACGCGCAAAAATCGGTGTGCGGACTGTTTTTTAATTTGTTAAAGAATTTAAAGATCATTCTTTCCATGGCCGCTAGATGGCAGCAGTACAAATTTACTCCGAATGATCTCAGAATGTTGCTGTTGGAGCTGAATACCTACCGTTAGCTCTGTCTTGCGAATCGATCTCTAATTCCCTAATTAAATTATTGTGTTTAAGTAGAGTTTCTAATGTAATCACCTCTGCAAAACCTTGAATGGTGTTAAAGTCTGAGTGGATCTTTGTATATTTTCTGCTGGATCCTGGTCAAAGCCTTTCCCACAACATCTAAAACACACAAAATTCTGTTTAATCCCATTGTCAGCAGTCCTCAAGTTTTAAAGTTTATTTTATGTGTTGAGGGCATTTTTTATATGCAATTTAGACTGATTACCTAGGCTAGGTCTCCGTTTATTAATCTGGCATATGTCAATCTTAAACAAAGCAGGAAAATATCTGCTTCAGAGACAAAACTTCTAATATATCTTACTGCAATTGTTCATAAAGCACCGACATATGCCCCAGAGATGTACAACACGTAGCATAGAGCAAACATAAAAATTCTGACCTATGGAGAATGATAGGAAAAAATTGACACTGCTCAAGCAGCTCACAACATGTTTGTATGAAATGCATATATTTAACTGCTTTTACAAACATTTTAAGGTAATTTATTTCTGCTTCCCATATAAATCTGTCGCTGCATGTGTGCGGTTGTCTGTCTAGATTTACTTGGATGTAATAAAGCCAATCCATGGAACATTATTTGCCGTAATAACTAATTGCAGCTATATGTTTATTAGGGAGTCTATAGACGGCAGGATATCACTGGATTCGTTGTAGAGCGGATGTTTACGGTAAGTGTTTCATAATTTTTTTTATTTATTTTTTTACGTCAAGAAGCAAAGCAGACCATGATGGTTAGACAGGTACGCTAACAAAAAAACAAATGGAAGATGGTGACTAACCAATTTATTTATTTATTTATTTATAAAGGATTTTACCAGGAAGGATACATTGAGATTTCTCTCGTTTTCAAGCATGTCCTGGGTTCAAGAACATATAACAATAACAAATATACCTTCATATACTCTGAAATATAAATTCTAGGACTTCTGCCTCTCTGTAATTCAGGAAAAGCAATGGAAAAATTTAGGAAAATTGTCATTTTATCATTCTATTTGAAAACCATATTTGTTTATTATATATACACTGTATATGCACACACACATTTCAGTGCATCTCAAGTTTTCCCCTGCCATGCCGTGCTATTACAATGGGAATACAAACATGTGCAGAGATCACACAGTATTGGGGGGGGGGGAGATCTCTCCTTTCATAGGGAAGTTGCAATGGAGTCCCACCATGCTTCAGTTCAATTTCTTTGACAGAGCGCACCACGGCTCAGTCGCTTTTTTATCAAAACTCAAAAAGGTTGGACAGGTGGTATGGACTGAAGAAATTGGGGGAGGAGATATGGTTTCAGAAGCCATCTAAGGCTAGGGTCAGATGAGCGCATTTTGTACGGGCTGTGCGCCTGTGCAGTAGGGATGAGATGTTCGGAGTTTGCATCGAACATCGGGCGTTCGACAGTTCGAACTTCGAACTTTTTGGGACGTTCGCCAAAAGTTCGAAAAAAAATTATTTGAAAAAAGTATAAAAAATGCTTACATACTAAAAAAATCTAGAAATAGACGCTTTACTGCAGAATATTATAAGCAACAGTTTATTAGATATTGAATTAAAACGGGAATATTTTTAACATTGAAGCCTATGGGATAAAACATTCTTGTTACTAAAACATCAGGCAGACACGGCCCTCTAATCGGGCACTGTAGAGGGCAGCCTGCAGGGGCCTCCCAAGGATCCCCTTGAGGAGCATGCGATGACAGAGCTGCAACTGTGCGGGCTAGCCGCCCGGTGCATGTGGCAGAGAGAGGCAGCGCAGGGAGGGAGCCACTGCACCTGTGGCCATGGCAGACCCCCCACAACCAGGATCCAGGGAGCCCCCACTGACCACTAGGCTAAAGTAAGGCGACACATTTCTAAAAAAAAAAAAAAAAAAAATCCGAGGGGACATTTTTAAATGTCCCCGGGAACATAAAATAAAACTTTTTTTTTTCTTTCTCTACCTGACTGAATGTATTTAATTATATATATTAGATACATTCAGCCAGGTAGAGGGGGGTGGCATGTGGGCTGCGCGGGGTCTCAGGCAGTGGTTTGTTTTTTTTGTGTGTATATTTTTAGCAGGTAGGGAAGGTACAAAAAAAAAGTGAGAGTCGCATCTGCAAACTGCTGTAAATCCTACACGTTCACCTGGGTTGGATGTACATACCCTCAAATTAAAGCTGACAGTCTGCAGTTAAAGCACATTGTGTTTGTTTCATTCCAACTCCATTGTGGTGGTGTATAGAGCCAAAGATGTTAGAATTGTGTCGATGTCTCAATATTTCTGGACCTGACTGTATATCTATATTCTTATAAATTTATATATCCAGACTTGTATTACACACACATTTTGGCAACTAATCCCCCCCCCCCATTTGGTTGATCCCTCCAGAAGAAATGTTGATCCCGATAGAGCAGAGAATAATATATATATTCTCTGCTTTGTCGGGTTCAACATTTCTTCTGGAGGGATCAGCCAAATTGGGGGGGGGGCGCATTTAGCTGAGATTGTCCACATGCCCCCCATGCGCGTATGTGTATATATGGTCTGAGGTCTGTGGGTGGGTGTATATATATCTGCAAAGTTGATATATACATATACATATATATAGGTCTGCATGTTGATATATACGTACTGTATATGTCTGTGTGTGGTATCAATGCATCCCTACTCTACACGGCACTCCGTGTCCCTATAGTATATATGATCAGGGGTTACCTTTTTTTTATATTTTCATATTATTCCTATTAAATTAACAGTAATTTTTGATGTATTTTATTCAGTAGAAACCTTTTTTTGCCTATATAACATGTGCTTTGTGAAAATAAAACGGTTTTGTGTGTACATTTTAATTTAGTTAGTGGATTCCTGTCCAGTACGGTGAGAAGCAAACGTAATGTAGTGTAGACACGCTGCGAGGCGGAGCGGAGTGAAGTCAAGCCTGCAAAATGTTTGCTTCCCTTCGCTACGCTGCTAGCTTACCGAATCAGTTTGTATACTTGTTACGGACCCTGCTTGTTCTGAGGACCCGATCTGTTGCCGACTTTGCCTGCCATTTGACTATTCTCTCTGTGTAGTCCCTGCCTGTTCTGTTTGCTTCCTGTTGCTACTGGTGTGCGCCGATTCTCACCATTTACAGTAGCACAGTACAAGTGCCTAAACATTTTGACCTGGTTTTGTTATAGCTGCTGATGTAACTGAATAGATCGGGGATCTCTTCTGCATTCCCAAAACCTCCACCACTGCACTCTTCCACAATACCACAGAGGGTTACTTACGGTGTAAAGGCACTTGCTGCCACCAAAGGCACAATATTTGGATGCACTGCCACTGACGCCTATACCAGATTCATATCATTTTAATATTGGACCGCAGGGTCCAACCCTGCACTCTTCCACAATACCACAGAGGGGTTACGGTGTGACGGCACTGTTGCCGACACTATCAGGGTTATCCAAAGAGATTCGAATTGCTTGAGAAAGGTAACCGAACGCTGAAAATCAGTGTTCGGTTACCTTTCCTGACCATTCGGCTATCCAGAGAGCAGGCAATATGCCGAATCCTGGCGAATTACCTGAACATATGGTGCCTGTTCGGTCCCTGTTCGAGGGCAGTGAAATCCCCATGAAAAGCACTGCTTCGGTTATTCAGAGAACACAAACCAGCAGTGACAGGTTCACCTAATACCCTGCCATTCGGTGGTTTAATTCGGCAAGTTTATTCAGGAGAATTCCATAGACTTCAATGTTAAAAATATTCCCGTTTTAATTCAATATCTAATAAACCGTTCATTATAAAATTCTGCAGCAAAAAGTCTCTTTATTTATAGATTTTTTAGGATACTTTAAGCATTTTTCAGATTTTTTTTTTATTTTTTTTAAAAGTCCGATTTTTCTTTTTGATTTTTTTTTTTTCAGTTTACTTATTTTTTTTGTAACAGCCCTCTTTAGTATCATTCCCTGGACCTCCTGTGAAAATTTCAGACATTTTCGCTCAGTAGTTTCTTTGCAAACAGCGTTTCATTTTCCCAGATTCATACAAATGGTTTTGCTAATTTATTCACTGCCTCCTCTACGTCACAGCTGCTTCGGCTCTGTGTGATTCGGCTCCTGTTCGGCTCCTGTTCGGCTCCTGTTCGGCTCCTTCGAAGGTTAATCCAGATGTTTTGCTTGTTTTCAGCATGCATTCGGTTAGTTTTCGTCAGGTTTTCGGCAGCTTTTCCCTGCAATTCGGGGACCCTGTGCTGTTTGCTGAATACACCGCAGGGTCACCGAAATGCAATTGGCAAAAGGAACCGAATTGAAGAGAACAAAAGGTCACCGAAGGCCCAATTTTAAAGCACCTATTGTTACTTTCATCCAAAGCCTGCATAAGTTTCACCACAATTTAGCCCAAAAAAATCACTAAACTTGTTCTGCGTGTCCTAAAATGTCTCCTCTTTTCATACAGACTGCCGCCCCAAGCAGTTGTTTATGAATAGATTAAAGGAAAACCATTTACAGTCATTTGAAATGTCATTTTTTTGTTTTTAAATGTTTCTATACATCCTACAAATCCGACACTTCACGGGCAGGTTATAGTGACCTACTAGGCACGAAATTTGAAGGAATTTTTCATTTTTATTCTTAACCTTTATCTCATGGAAAACTCACTGTTCCTTTAAAAACGTTTTTTTTTACTTTTTGTCCTTGTTTCATAGAAACATAGAAAAATGTCGGCAGATAAGAACCTTTCGGCCCATCTAGTCTGCCCAATTACATGGATACTTTACCTGGATTTATCTTTTCTTTAGGATAGCCTTATGCCTATCCCATGCTTGCTTAAATTCAATTACTGTTTTGGCCTCTACCACTTCTACTGGAAGACTGTTCCATGTATCCACCACCCGCTCAGTAAAATACTGCTTCCTGATGTTACTTTTAAACCTTTGCCCCTCTAATCTAAGACTATGTCCTCTTGTTTTGCTATTTTGTTTCCTTTTAAATATACTCCCTTCCTCTACCTTGTGGATTCCCTTTACGTATTTAAATGTTTCTATCATATCTCCTCTGTCTCGTCTTTTTTCCAAGCTGTACATGTTAAGATCATTAAGCCTTTCTTGGTAACTTTTCTCCTTCAAGCCGTACACCATTTTAGTAGCCCTTCTCTGAACTCTCTCCAAGATGTCTATATCCTTCTGGAGATACGGTCTCCAGTACTGCACACAGTACTCCAAGTGAGGTCTCACCAGTGCTCTGTACAGTGGCATGAGCACTTCCCTTTTCCTACTGCTAATACCTCTCCCTACACAACCAAGCATTCTGCTAGCATTTCCTGCTGCTCTATTACATTGACTACTTACCCTTAGATCCTCTGAAATAATAACCCCTAAATCCCTTTCCTCAGATGTTGAGGTTAGGACTGTATCAAATATTCTATATTCAGCCCTTGGGTTTTTACGTCCCAGGTGCATTATCTTGCACTTATCCACATTAAAACTCAATTGCCACAACTCCGACCATTTTTTTAGCTTACCTAAATCATTTGTCATTTGGCTGATCCCTCCAGGAACGTCAACCCTGTTGCAAATCTTTGTGTCATCAGCAAAAAGACATACTTTTCCATTAATACCTTCTGCAATATCACTAATAAAAATATTAAAGAGAATGGGTCCAAGTACTGACCCCTGAGGTACCCCACTGGTAACAAGACCTTGCGCCGAATAAACTCCATTTACCACAACCCTCTGTTGTCTGTCACTCAGCCACTGCCTAATCCATTCAACAATATTGGAATCCAAGCTCAAAGATTGCAATTTATTGATAAGCCTTCTATGCGGAACAGTATCAAAAGCCTTACTGAAATCTAAATAAGCAATGTCTACTGCACCACCTGTGTCTATTATTTTTGTTACCCAATCAAAAAAATCAATAAGATTAGTTTGGCATGATCTCCCTGAGGTGTCCCCCAGGGCACTACCCGGACCCCCATACACCTTTTATGGCAAATATCTTGCATATATGCCCTCTTGGAGGGCACTCTAAAATGCAAACTTTCACGTCCCATTGACTTGCATTGAGTTCAGTTCGTGTTCGCGTTTGAACTCGAACTTTTGAAATTGTTCGAATGCGAACCGAACAAGGGGGTGTTCGGCTCATCCCTACTGTGCAGTACGGACATACTTACTGACTGACAACAAGGTAGTGGCCACACAGTCCGTTTTTTTCACTGACGTATTTTTTGACTGATGTAGCAGGGAAAATAAATTACAATGAAAAAACATTCTGTCTGTCAAAAATGCTGGACATATAAATGCAGTCCATCTGACCTGGTTTCATCACTCACACACAAAGCTACACGGACGTTGCAGACGTGGCGCACTCCGCACGTCCGTTCTAGCAGTATTACGTTCTTGCCTAACCTGCCTCCGTTTGCCGCGTCCGCCATGCATCCGCACTTCCTGTGCGGACGTGCTTCGTGTTGTCAGTGCTTTGGATACGGATATTTTAATATCTGTAAAAATAAAATAAAATTCTCGTGCCTCCAGCCAATCTTATCGATTAAAATCTTGAGCGATTGTGATTGGCAAAATAATTAAAAATGTATTAAGTTCGTTATTTTCTCTGGAAATCTTATTGAAATAAATATAGCAGGACTTGTGAATGGGTAAGAGAAATCGATAGCATTTATTGTAATTAATAAAAAATCCCAACAGACAATGGTACGCCACAA